>JAUYWV010120114.1:0-11820 GCA_032274565.1 Nematoplana nigrocapitula
CAGACAATAGTTCATTGTGTTGGAGTGCGTTCGGTGAGACAAACAATGCTCTATTGTGTCTGCGCGCAGCCGTCACGCCTCATTGCTTTTGTTTAAACGCGCTATAGTCCGCACCTCTATAAATGATGCGCGCGCGATTTGACGGGTGAGTTACTGATCGAGGGGGGGAGGGGTGGGGTGGGGTTGGTGACTCATGGTCTTTGTTCGCGGTTGAACGTGGGTGTATAATACTACTTGGGGGCAAACACAGCTCTCAATCTAGCGTGGCGTCAACAACAAATTGTGTGGTCGACAGCTTCCCCGTTATTCTTTACTTTTTAAACATTTTAGTATACTAGTCATTGTTCAGTTTCAAACAAGGAGAAAAGGCAGTGGATAAGCCATTTTTAAAAATTTTTAATAAGCGAGTAGCTTTCTTTTTACCTCCTAAATTGAAATATTAAATAGCACGGCCTCGGCTATTGTAATTTTAACAGTGCTCACGCCATAAACTTGTTTAACTGAATCCTTTATTCCAACAATATACTGTACAGTATTTTAGGCTAATGTCTTGTAAAAGTTGTGGAATTTGTTTAACTTTATTCTTTTGCAGACGTTTGTTCCAATTATCATTTATCAGTAGTTGGCAATAAACACTACTTTCAGTTTTGGTATTTTCTAACTCAGTTTTCATGACTTTTAATTAATATTACAGGACGAAACTAGTCGTGTACAGTACTAGAGTGGGGTCAAAACTTTGGGATCCACAGCCAGCCCACTCGCGTATGGGAAAGCTATTTACATTTGTTTGAATTGTAATACGAGTAGTAAGGATTTATTTCACTTTGTGCTCACACATACCACTGGCGGGATGATGAATTTGAAATCCAATTACTCTGTATTATTATTTCCGCTCGTCTGTTGAGAGTCATGCTGGTTGAATGTTTCTATGTAGATAGATGAAGGCTTCTGTAATCGAATAACAAACCACACTCGTAGTCAAATTACCAAATTTATTTTCGCAATAGTTTCATCCCAAATGACCAGATTACATTAAACACAGTATAATAAATCATATTCACTCCGGACCAACATCCATCTGCGTGAGACATTCACCGTTATTTCTCTATTTGTTTATTCGACTTACTAACGGTCCTCCTACTCTAAGTAAATGATTTCTACTTACAGAACATATACGTTTTGCTAACTTTAGGCATTTTTCATTACTGGACAATCACAAAAAATAAAATGTTACATATACAGTAAAACGGAATAGCTCATTGCTAATAGGTTGCGTTCGAAACTTCAAATCTAAAATTACACCACATCACATCTAATAAAACAGTCACACACAAATATAATTTATAAAGTATTCACAATTTCGCACATCAATTTTCTTCTTTCGAGCTACAATATGCTCGTCATCGTCATCGTCATAGCAATCATCAGATTTGTTATGAACAGATGTTTGAATAATGGCCATTTGAATCACACGATAAAAAACATCTATATAAAATATAACTACAGTAGTGCAAAAACGCTCTACTACAAATGAAAAAAACGTCGTGTTTATTTATTCGGAACTGGTGATTCGATGTATTGCCCTTTTTCGTTTTCATAGACTTGGCAATTCTGAGCCGTCGCATTGAAGATGAAGGACATACAGCGCTCCTCTTGAACGCACTGAAAACCACAGTGAGTTTGACTTGGTGACCAAAAGGTTTTGAGCAAACATTCGTCAGTCTGGAATGACGGAGTAATTAGAACTAAAATAAGAAAAAAATCCCATTGAAAAGAATGTATGACTGACATTCGTTTGCAAAATATGACACCTCCTGCTTAAACAGTTTATTCTGATCTATGTAGCTATGCTAAAGTTGTAGTTTATGAAACATATGTTCGGGATTATGATGCATTGCTTGTTTACTTTCATGTTTTCTGATGATATATATATGTTTATAGATTAACAAGTATTTTTCTCCATCTTCTTTCAGTCAGGTAGCGCAAAAAGCGTTGCTGTGACTTTAACTATAGCACACCATTTCATTGTCTCCATCGCATTTGTATTTTCCGCATTTCTTGACTACTACTTCCACTGGTGTTTATTGTTGATCCAAGGGAGACAAATTCATTGACCTCTTTTTAGATCGGCGTCATCCAGTTAAATGCTATTTAAGTCGAACTTGAAAATGAAACGCTAAAAAGCAATTATGTGTATAAGAATGTCTGTCGTAGTCAATATCTTCGAAAAGCGTTTGCCCAGACCGTTCACTTCGAGTTTTAACATTTTCTAAGATGTTGCTGTCACATCAGAAGTATACATTGTGTTTATTTGTAAATCTAGATATCCGTGTGTATCAAAACTTGTCTTTCCAAATAGAATTCTACGTTGTACAAGTCAAATTGTCACTTACTGGTTTTACCCGCCATTCCGTAGTCTCATTCTAATTCTTATTGAGAGCGGTGGGTGATGGCCGAGTGGTTAGCGACGCTGACTGCGAAGCCAGCATCCAGGCTTCGAATCCTGGTTGTGTCCCTGAATTAATTTCAGCACCGCTTCTCTGACAGTGGCCGTGGCTCTGTATGTGTGCGTAAAAGCACTAACAATATCATTGGTGTGGTTGAAGGGCCCCTCCACTAAAGCACTGTCTGACCGAGGGTAAAGCCAGCCGCCTCCACGTGGTGCCCTCAGGTTGAAATAGCAAAAAGGCTGGCAACTCCCCGGGCTCGCATGAGTGGTGATCCAGTGTAAAAACTGTGGTCAACTCCCATCCACTGGAAGGAGCCAGGTAACAAAAAGAATCTTGTTGATGGATTGTAAATGAATGCGTATTTAGATGCACGATATGTGTAATAGCAGTTCTTGTGTGATATAGAACCGTTAAATGGTATCAATAGGAGTGAAGTGATTTAGCTGCACAGTGGTGTGCTTCAGTGCCTCTTCCTTCCTACTACTTATGCTGCAATAATTACACTCAACAGATTTTAAATATTACTGTAACCTTGAAGTTGTCACATGTCTGTCTGTAGTTTTACACTGAAAATTCTTGATTCCGCTTTCAAACAACTACACTGTGTGTAATTGTTTTGTACTATAATTATGATTAAGTGTTCAATCGTATAGGTCTTCGTAACAATGAAAAAGTTTTGGTACTTCTGAAATATGCGATTGTTGTCGATGTCTTTTAAATTTATTATTATAAAAATACTCACAATAATATTGAAAAGCAAATATATATAATTGTTTCATCGCGAAGAAGACTCGCGGGGACGTATGTCTACGCAGGGTAATCGGAAATATTAGATAACAATGCCACCACATTTACAAATTTTGACGAGACTCTCAATCTTATAGATGTGATTACGTAGGCAGTAAAAGTAAACCTAACCTGATTGTTTTAAGTGTACCGCTAACTCTGGTAAATTTATAGAAATAGTAAGTCTAATTTTGTTAATAAATGTTTTGTTTATTCCAAGAAGATTATAAAAACAGATAAACTGTAGTTGATAAAGTCTGTATTAAGGTACAGCTTGTAATATAATATATACAGGAATTGTAGCCCAATTAAGCGCAATTCTATCATAAATGATTTTTATCCCCTGATTTTGCTGGAACGTCAAACAAATTTGATGGCGTGGCAGCATGGAATTACATTTTTGCTTATAACTTGTTTAATACATGAAAAGGTATCTTTTTTGAAGCGTTAAATAATTAACTGTATACATATGTGCAAATACTTTGATCTACCGCATACTACATGTTAGTACACGAGGTTTTTACACAAAAAATGTTAAAGTTTGCAAGTACAGTATTTACCAGGCATGTTTTGCTGAAATCGAAACTAAGTGTATACAGTAGAAGTATAAATTATTCATTACAATTAAACAAATATGTACGGTAAAAAAATTAATGAGACGTCGTTCGAATGAACGTTATTAGTTGTTCGTGTTTGTGTACTTCAGTAGTGAACTGCTGGCAAAAGTCTGTCACAATTTGATTGTGGTAATATGTTGTTCTATGACAGATTTCAGTTGTATACATACCGCTGATTTTGTGGTGTCATTCAACAAGTTCATTCCTTGTAATAAAGATGTTCCTCCAATTTCGCAACGTCTTCTCGCTTGTCTGCTGCAACACTTAATCATAGTTTTTGAGCATTTTTATTTTTTCCGGCAAAGTAAAGGTGGAGGATATATGGATACGCCTATGATATATACAATATATCGTTACGATGATCACTCGACATCATCCGCTAGGTATTCCAGAAAAGTACAGCTAGAAGAATTCTGGACTGGGTCGTATTAGGGAACAGCGAACGCGACTCCTCTTGGTTGTCTTTCATCAAAGACCAATCCTTCATCCTTGACAAAGTTTTTATTTTTACTACGTGGAAATGGGTGGAGAGAAATTAGACTATAATGGCAGCTTTATTGACTTGATTTTGGACGGGTTCCCAGATTATAATCCTTTCAACCTCTCTTTCCCGTTTTTAAATATAAGTTTTACCCTCCAAACGGATTCATTTCATTTTCTATACATATCATTATGACTTTAAACAACAACTTAATCTCAAATTTCTATACTTGCTGGGCTATTTGCAGTTTTGCTTTCCAGATTGCTTATAATTATATTTCGTATAAAATATTGTTTTAATTGGTTTTGTTTATTAAAATTGTAATAAAACTAAATCCGAAACTTTAAAATCAACTTTTACGATTTTATTATCAATCATCATAATACACGAAAATGAATTTGGTATTTTACTTCATGCAGATCACGCACCTCAATTCAAATTTACCGCCATTGATGAACCAATCAAAACTCTCAATTTAATAGAGATCCAAACGATCAGGAAACCACCAAAACATATCCTATGAAAATGATAGTAATATCGTCTAATTGGTATCAAATGGAAGTAACGAGACTAGTAAACTACTAAAACAGAAGTGAGACGATTCGGAATGCAATTACAACTACTATACAGTTTGGACTCCAAATCGTGGGATGTCGTCCATCAGTAATAAAAATGCAAAACGAAAATACAATCAATTGAACAATAAACTCGGAAGAGAAATAATGAGAGCACGTGACATGTAGTGTGGAGATATACATATGTGAAACCATTTATGAGTTAGGAAAGAAAGGTCAAACCGACATTATACTGTATATTGCCAAATTAGAGAAGCTACGATAAACCGAGGCAATCAAAATTGAGGGGTATCAATCACCGGTAACGATGGAAACCAAATTACGGACGGGGAAAATATAAGGAAACAATGAGAGTGTTACATTTAAGATCTCAACAATAAACAACTGAAACCTACAAAAGGAACAATTAGAAAGTGAAGAGAAAAAATATGACGATTCTAGAGGACCTACAATAACGCGCATACTGATAAGTAAAACAGAATGATCAGATGGTTTACCAGCAGAATTAATAAAGACAACTGCAATAAAACTAACTACGTGTACATTTTGAAACATAAACATTAAACTAATACTTAAACAAACTTAATTGCAATCTTTTAACAGGAACAAAGCACTATTATTATCAAAAACAGACTTTAGGGTAGGCATAATGTATTTAATGTATAAGTCAAGTCAAATCAACGTACAGTATATTATAAATTAATGAAAATCACAAAAGCGTAACACCAAATGGTTGAGTGAACGTATAACCTCTATAAATCGATTATCCTCCCGTCCTATAAGTCAATTTTCATATTTACCTCCCCCCCCCCCGACTGTGATACCAGATCATCCCACGGTATTATTGAGTTCATTACCATCAAAATTGACTCGCTCCTTCTGACATACGCAAACTGTAACGTCTTCAGTAATGACAATCGTAGAACCGACATTTGTATATGTCCCAAAATGTCACAGAGCCGCCCGTGGTACCGCCATCCTCGCCTTAGCCGTGATCACATTACACGTATGCCTACCGTGTACTTGTTGGGCTACCAATTTACAGCCCTGGTGCCACCTACAAGCCCAACTATCACAACACCATTCAAGGCAAGTTTATAAACGCCCTCCACAATATTCAAAGAACTCCCACTCCTGTTTTCAACCTTCGCGCCTCGAACGTCAACAAATTACTCCAGACCATATTGACCTGCAATTGGAACCTATATATACCACAACAATGATTTGATTTTGTTGATGCCAAAGTACAGTACTTCCACGATATAACCTAGATGTATGTTTCCATGCTAGCATGCCAGTCTCCAGTGTCTTCATTACCTCAAAGGATATATCTTTTATCACTCCTGTGATAAAATATGTCATCAACAAAAGGTTGAAGGCCTACCGTGGTAGACAGTTTGAGCTTTACTCACACCTCAGCAGAAATATCAGGGAACTTATACAAAGGCAAAATGTCCATGGGCAAAGACAGCAGGTACAAGCCCTATAGGACTGTGGAATGTTTGTAACTATGTAAAGGAAGCAAAATCCACAAGGAACACAAGTATGGACAATATCGTATCCCACTTTCCCTCAACCACCGACGCTGTCGAGTCAATTCACTCCCTGTTTGCCTCCTACTTATCAAATGGACCTAGACCGATCTGAGTCTCATCAGAATCAGACTAGAACCCCGTGGTTGAGATTCCAGACGTCGAGCAAGCTGTCCTGTTATTAAAGATCGCCCACATCTACAATTTGTACGTCTGTCAGATCAAGGAAATTACCCGACCCATGGAAATACGGCTACATCACCCCAGTCCACAAGAAACCCACTTCTAAGACAGATGAGCTACGCCCAATATCTATCCTCCTGTTCCCTGCTAAAAATCTTCGAGAGTCTTATTCTCGATTCTGGAATTAATAACTGGCGCTTCGGCAGCGACCAATTCGGTGGAAACTCAAACTCGTCAACTCTCGCTCTAATAGCCATCCACGACAAAATTACAACTATCCTCGACTATCCTGATGCAAGGGGAGATGTTTTGCTGACGTATGATTTCACAGAAGCCTTCGACCAGCTGGTCCACAAAGTCAGAATCGATACGATGTCGGAACTGCACCTTACTTTGGGTTTTATCCAGTGATCAATGGACTACCTAGAAAACGGCTCTAGGATGTCGGCATTAAGCAGTGCGTTCGCTCACCGGCGCATGTTACGTATGGTATCCCCCAGGTGTCAATCCTGGGACCTTTCCGATTCAGTATAGTAGTTCGCAACCTAAATGCTTCCAACGACGCACTACGAATCTTCAAATACATGGACGACTGCACCTCTGGTTGACAATAACAGTGACTTGATCTTGACCGAACACACTAACATACTTGACTGGGCCAGAAACGCCAATTTGAAAGTCAACTACGCTAAAACTAAGTGCATGATTGTTACCTGGTCTCCTGTAACGCGGCGGCCATACAATCTCAACATTGAGTCCGTCGGTGAACTAAAACTGTTGGGTGCTATTTTCAGCAGCATCTTGAAATGGGAAAGTCATATCAAATACAGCGTGAAGGCAGCATCGCAAAGACTACATGATCTACGACTATTGCGCCCACTTCTTAGTCGTGAAAGTCTCTTCCAGATTTTTGTATAACAGTAGTAACAGAAGGAGAAGAGGAATAGAAATGTATGTGATCCAGACAAGAGATTATAGCTAAGATATTTATAGCTAGTATTAAAGAATTTTTCCTTTGATTAATTAGAAAATGAATAATTTAAATAAAGCAGGACGCAACCAGGGAGGACAGTTCAACGTGAGTGACCCCCCCCACACACACACTGATAATGGAGCTCTTTTATTATACTGATCCCACGTACAAATTTATTATAAAAAATCGCACTGGTTGAAATTGCCTCGTTTTATTCGGTACAATAACTTTACGAGGTAGGTCAGAAAAGATCCAGGTCTGCGGTTACAAAAAATATAAAAAATAAATTTTAGTTTCCCCTTCAAAGTGATACCTTTAGAGTCTAACACACTTTCCATTTTTTCCATTGATGGATTCCACGTTTGGAAAATGGGTCCCCATGATAACCCCTTGAGCTTGGTCTCCAGGTCATACTCAAAACTCCATGATTCGTCACCGGTGATGACACTTTCCGGCAAATCTGGATCGGTTTTGAGACGCTCGAAGATGTGCTGAAACGCCTACATGCGCCGCTTCTTCTATTCATGGTTCAGCAGCATTGGCACCATCTTCGAGCAGATTTTTTGCATACTCAAAATACTCTGATAATCTTCCAGACGATGTCGCTGTTCATGCCTAGCTCACTTGCGATCATACGAACACTCAGCAAGGATCACGCACTCACCACCTGCCTCACGCACTCAATGTTGTCCTCAGTCCTGCTCGTTGAAAGCCTTACACTCCTGGAGTCGTCATTCACGTCTTGGGGTTATTATTCATCCAAATAATCTAGGTATTCAGGACTGGAATGCTCACCACAATTAAAAGGTTTGGTCGGCCATTGTCGTGTCTTGTCGTGAGCAACTACAGTATGTATGTAATGGTCAGCAGTGTCAATGGCAAAAAGCAGTAGAAAGAGTCTCTTCTGGCAGATAAATCAGTACAATCGGCTAAAGAATAAAGAATTTATTCATACCTGAGCTTTAAAGCCTCTATTGCATGTTTAGTAAAAGCTTGGTTCTATTTTTGTTTTCCGTATTAGTCTGAACTATACACAATAAGTTGAAAAATACGTTTGGGTGGCAAATAGAACCTCTATTGTTTTTCATATCCAATAGAAACGTACCGTATCTCAACATAAGACAATTTAACAAGTCTCCTGAGTATTTGCATAGTCTTGCTGGAAATGCTGTATTGAAGAAAACGATGAAATTCTTGACTGTATTTTTGCAAATTTACCTGCTTGTTTTTCAGAGTAAGTTTTATTTTTTCTAAATTTAATGTACTGTATACAGCTGCTAGTTTAACGTTCTAATGTCTATTACACAACTATAGGAAAACTAACATGCTACATTGTGTACTTACAGTAAATGTAGGATATAAAGGTTCGATATACTGTAGTAAATGCACCGGGTGTTTCAAAAAGTTGAACGGAAACTAAACGCTTTCGACAATTTATACATCATTCAATAGAAGACATTTTAAAGTTTTTAATAAAGTATAAATATATTTTAAATTTAAAAACATTTAAATTTTCCAAGCGTTATTCTTAAATGCAGCTACCAATAAAATTCAGGAGTAATTGAGTCCTAGTTGTCCTCCGTCAATGGCGATGCAGTGCTCAGTTATAATGCGATTATTTAAATCAAGGAGGCTATTTACGGTACCTAACTCAGGGCAAAAAATACAATCTCTCAAGAAACCCCAGAGAAAAAAGTCGCAAGGGTTGAGATCCGGCGATCTCAGTGGCCATTCAACAGCAGATTAGCGACCAGCAATATTCTTTCCGAAAATGTATTCAAAAAGATTACGTGATTCGTGAGTAAATCTGGAAGAAAATAATTTATCAATAAATTGCGATAATGATCTCTGTCAACTTTTTTTGCATTTTGTGTGCAACTCTGGTAGAAGTGCGAGGGCCGAGAATATCTTCAAATACGACAGTACCAACTACTGACCACACCATCAGTTGTCAAGGTTGCTTCATCAGAGAAGAAAAATAGATAAAGATTTTTAGGAAGGACTTGCGGTAATAGCACCGCTGACTCGCATCTTACTATTTTTTGTCGTGATTTGATAACCCCTGTACCAGTAAAATTCGATATAGATACCGTTTAAGTAACTTTTTGCATATCATATAAGTCAAAGTTGCTGATAAATTTAACATTTCGTACTGACACAATCGTGTTACCGTCGTCTGGTTGCGTCATGTTAACAACAGAATTTGTTCTTCCACATCTGCTTTTGTAATTTGCATTTATCGAACCTTTTGTAGTAAATTTTTGACTACTCTTCGCACATCATTATCAGTGACAACGGGACAATGGATATTATTCACTCGACGCCAAGTATAAAAATCACGAACAGCAGAAATGATAGATTTGCCTCCAGAATAATAAAACTCAATTTGTTTATCGCACTAAGCACTATTACATTTCATTTTAAAAATGAAAACATAATACTATCGACTTTGCTGTTAACTGCATTTTAGTCATTACTGTTTAAAAATTGAAATATTGATTAAATTAATATATATTTATACTTTATTAAAACCTTATAATTAAATGCATTCTACTGAATGATGTATAGATTGTCGAAAACGATAAAGTAATACCAAAGTTATAAACGTTTAGTTTCCGTTCAACTTTTTGAAACACTGGGTATTATAAGAACATAATCAATTTAATTGAAATGATGAACAAAGAGCTTCAATATTGACGATATTGATATATTTATCATACAATACAAAAAATAATAAAGCGCCAGTATGGAAATAAAGTATTTTTTAAAAACATCGACATGGTATTGAATGGTTTTATGTGGTTCGATTGTACATGAGACGGGACAGGAAACACTTTCGTCTTTCTTTATGGTCGTTTGTCATCTGACAGTTGATAAATACTTTATTGTTTAGTGGTATGGGTTAATGAAGACTCACACAACATTATCTGTCTATAAGTTTGTGTTTGCTGAGAAGCAATAGAGTCTGAGGACATAATGTCTCATGTAGTGAATACGTAAAGATCTGAGTCAGGGCTACATATGATCTGTGATCAAACCTCACCAAATATTGTAAACCTATGATGGGAACTAGTGCAATACTTCCACTATGTCGAATCGAACAGAATCACAATAAAAAACAGTGGACTTCTGGCTACCTTTTAATAGAAGTCAATATAAAGCATAAAATGCGACGTAATTGTATGTTCATTTTCACACTCTTCCGAAACTACTAAAAAGGTTTTTTATAGAATTTGTACACAAAAACAAAGACACCTACGAGGAGAGTAAAAGATGGCTACGTTTTTTTCGAAACTCTGACGTAGATTGTTTCAGAAATTTACGAATATTCCGCGTGAAATGTAAAGTTTTTGGCAAGTTAATCAAAATGAGGAGCCTCCTATCTTTAATCAGTGACTGATAAGGAATTTTGCAACCGGTATATTTTAGATAATGTTTTTCTCTTTCAGTTGATTGATATTTTATTATGTGAATACACTTAACATTAGCTGAACTTGCGTAAAGTTTAACTTTTCTAAGACAATTGTATGAAAAATGGCATATGCAAAGCAGAATATTTGGTAACAATCGATTCTCAAAATGCAAATCTTAGATGAGATAAAATTGCGTAACTGATATGTTTAGACACTGTTCTTTTCTTTCTTTATATATAATATGATAGAAATATTCAATATTGCGTTTAAAGTTTCTTTTTATGCTTATTTGTTTAGAAAGTCAACTGGTGTGCATGATACTAGCTTTCTTATGATATCATATAGTGTTATTTTTACGCATCGCAAAGCAAGATATTTTCTTTTGGATGAAATTATACAGTAGTAAGAAAAACCACATTTATATAAAATAGACGATCGATATACAAATTCTATTTTATGCAACAACCAGTATATCTACACGATTATAATATAACGATGATCTGTGTTCCATCCTTTCCAAACTTTGCTTTGCTACTTGTGTTGATCTACAGTATATAGTGTGTGGATGTGTTTGTTGGATGTGTGTCTGGACGTAAAGTGTCAAGAAATACCATGATTATCATTCAAATGATTCCAACAACGGACCAACATTTTGGGGTCGGGTAAGCGTGACTGGTCATAGTGTGTGATCAGCTAAAGTGTCCACGCGGGTGTACCATATAATAATATTATTATAAACTTTTTATTTGCCACCTGGGCTCAAATCAACAAAAAACAGTTTTACAAAAAAAATAAAAAAGGGTATTTTGT
>JAUYWV010120125.1:0-11820 GCA_032274565.1 Nematoplana nigrocapitula
ATTAAAGAATGGACAGGTCAGAGTCTTTCAGAGGCATCTCAATCGGCCCTCGATAAAGAGAAATGGCGTGCAACCATGGTGGCCACAGCAGCGCTTTTCGGCCACCTGACTGATATATATATATATATATATATATAGATAGATAGATAGATAGATGTAAGCAATCTCTAGAAAGTGAAACGAAATCAGGTCGGATTTATTCCATGTTTTATATAAAATTTGAGGTAAATATTTAAAGCATATATCTATCTATCACATTCATCTTTACTGTTAGAAATTTCCTTTTTGACTGTAAACTGTGACTTGATTGTTAGTTAAATAACTTTTTAGTTCTTTGCTTTCAGTACAATCGATCTTTGTATGTCTAAAGTGCAGTGTCCATATCTACAGCATGCTTTTGCCAATTTTGCAGGTATTCCAAGGAATGCTCCGTGCTCACAAGAATTTCCACGACACAAGAAGCGCCTTGACACGTCTGTGGATTCACGAGAGTTTCCGCGTGTTTTCCGATCGGTTGATTGACGAAGCTGACCGTGTATCATTTGTGGACATTCTCAGCGAAAAGCTCGGCTCGCTATTTGATCAGACCTATCACAACATCTGTCCTAACAAACAGCAGCCTGTATTCGGCGACTACATGAATACCGACAATGTCTACGAAGATTTGAGTGATCCGGAAAAACTGAAAAAACACATGAACGACATGCTCGCAGAATATAACAACACTCCGGGAGTTGTGAACATGGATCTGGTGCTCTTCAAAGATGCTATCGAGCATGGTATGTGTTTTTTAATATGTTTATACTTTCCAGATTAAGTTGAATTTGGCCTACTATGCAAGACTATCAGCATAGCTGTGAATATTAAACGTTTGCATCATGATTTTTTTATGCAGTTAAATTTCGGAAATTGCTTTTAATTTTTATTCTGGAATTCTCTTCTTGTTTTTTACAGTGTCGAGAATAATTCGAGTTATTCGCCAACCTCGCGGCAATATGCTTCTCATTGGTATCGGAGGCAGCGGTCGTCAGAGCATGACCCGACTGGCATCGTTTATTTGTGAATATTCGACATTTCAAATTGAAGTTTCGAAGCATTACAGAAAGCAGGAATTTCGTGATGGTTAGTTTATACAGCCTCTCTCATTATGTTTCACTTTTTGTCTGTTTGTTTGTTTCCAAAAAAACTCGAGATCCTGACATCGCAGCGCGTCGTGAATGGGCGTAATTGAATGCGCTGGTCACCGTCAGTTCTTTGTTTTAAAATTCCTTCCTTCAAACCTACAGTATATAAGGTTCCGTTTTGTGGTCTGTTTAGTCCCTTTTTAAGACTACCAAATCTTTACGTCATTTTATACGTGTTCTTCATATGCGATCTCAATGCCCAGGGCATTGATTTATTGATTAATTTGTTAACTTATTATTCTAAACAAAGCAATGCTAAATCAATTTACTACCGGATAAGGAATTTGAATACTACAGTAGGCGATAGCTGCAATGCTAAATCATTATGCTGCAGTATTAAACGTATATGTTATAAGGCGTGAGTACTACTTCAAAAGCAGATTATAAGACAAGAAGCTTTCATTTCCTACCCGGCAACGCCGGGCATATACCAGCTAGTTCTTGATGAATCGGTTTACAGAAAGTTAATTTAAAATGTTAACTGAGTATGTGTATTTTATACTCGTATGTTTTTTTAAAATGTTTTACAGTTTGAAAAATGTTTGCATAAAAATGTATATAGTTATACTGGCCTATTATTTTTTTAATTTGCACATTTAGGCCTATGTGTTTTAATAAAGAGATTATTCTAAAAAATGTAAATATTCTGTATACCTAATTGTCTCTATTTACTTCAGAACCACATCGAACGTGAAGGGCGTCAAGATATTTAAAACAACGTTATAAATTAAAACCGAGATGGATAAGAATAAAATATTTGTCGTAAAATTTATCTCGAAATCTATTTAACAGTACGGGGCAAACGTATCGATAGTGGTTTGAATACTTGCCGAAAAGTAATGGGTTCAAGATCTTCACAGCAGTACTGATGAACAGATAAAAAACCCTATACCAGTTAACCGGTAGTCATTCTGTCTAAAAAGGATTAAATCATATTATTTGAAAACATGATTTTGCTCTACATTGTGTTGAGCACAAACCTACAAACGAACTACTCTTAGTGTTGTATTCTTTGTATAGTGTTCCGCAGCCATATTATTTTCCACATCATGTACCACACTCGCTGACTTGATGTTGCAGATACTGCTATGCATAAAACCTATGACGAAATGTACAGTGATATCTGAGAACACTACTTGTTCACAAATTCCTGATTTTAGATCTAAAGCGTCTGTACTGGCAAGCGGGCGTAGATAACAAACCCACCGTGTTTCTCTTCAACGATACTCAAGTTATGGAAGAAGGTTTCTTGGAGGACATCAACAATATCCTGAGTTCGGGCGAACTGCCAAACCTCTACAAGCCGGATGAGTTTGAAGAAGTTAGAAATGCGCTCTCCGATATCGCCAAAAAAGAAGGGGTGGACGATACCCCGACGTCAATTTTCGCGTATCTCATTGAAAGAGTCCGAGCCAATATGCACGTCGTACTGTGCATGTCTCCGGTCGGCGAACCGTTCCGCAATCGAATCCGGATGTATCCAGCTTTCGTCAATTGTACAACAATCGACTGGTTTACCGAATGGCCGGTGGATGCTTTGTTGGAAGTCGCTGAGCGCTATCTCATGGAGCTGGCATTTGGTTCTGAAGAAGAGGTGAATCATCTAACCTGGGATATTATTAAATATATGACATATACCAGGTGATCAATAAAAAGGGTCGGAAACTAAACTTCAATTATTTCGTAAATGAACAGCAGATTTGTCTGAAACTTGGTTCTTAGCCTTAGCAAGTAAACATCTGTAGGTTTAATGTGGCATATTCAAATTTAAAAAATCAATAAATACTATAAAATATTTAATTCAAATTTTATATACAATATTTGATAAGCAAAGTCTAGTTTTGCTTGAATTTAGTCATTAACTGTCGAACATTTCTCTGTGCAGAATGGAGCGTCAGGGTCTTCGGCCAATTTCCAGGTATTAAAACGACGAGCTGGTCCTCATTAAACTTATTCATGTTTGAATTAAAACGTCTGTAATGCGTGTAAATGCTTATCAAATATTGCAAATAAAATTTGAATTAAATCTTTTACAGTATTTTAGTGATTTTTCCAAAATTTGAATATGCCACATTAAACCTACAGATGTTTACTTGTTAAGTACCACGTTTCAGACAAATCGACTGTTTATTTACGAAATAATAGAAGTTGAGTTTCCGACCCTTTTTATTGATCACCCGGTATATATACGTAATTCGACTAAGTATGACATGTGTTAATAATAGGCATGGGAAACACAGGAATCAATAATCTACTATGGTACACCAATATGTTAATAAGTAAACGTTATACGTCTATTTTTTAGCACAGCAAATTTATGTATGACCTATCCGTAATCGATTTCTTTCTCCTTGTCTTTTTCTAAAGAAAGAATGGCCAGGTTACATTAGGCGTGCCTGACACATTGTTGATCGCGGCAGTAGCTTTCCACAAGTTTATATTTTGAGAAACTTATTTTACTGGAAGCTGATGTAACTGGGAGTGTCTGGAATATTTGGTAAAGCTTATACAGATTAGGCAATGACGTGTACAAATAAGAGCCATAAAGAAAGAGAAAGATGCGTCTTGGTGAGTCGCAATGTTGCATCAATACCTTTTTCCTTCTGACGGTTCGAGTACCCTTTTTCTCAATACGCCTCAGTGGCACTTTAAGATCGGTGGCCCGAAATCTTTTCCGAAAGATATGGAATTCTTGCTTTACAGTAACTCCTCATCACTGACATCTTGTGTACTGGTGTCTCTATATTCGGTACACAGTTTTTCGATTTCGGCGTCAAGAACCTTTTCCGATTTCAACTGCTCAGGAAATATGCACTGAAATGCAGTCAAGACGCCTCTGTTTGACACAAGGTTTTCTGTCATCTGAACGAGTATAACATCCAGGCAATTAACTTCGACTCTAAACCGCTCGGTAAGATCATTTGGGCGCTCATATGTTGCAGTTTCTTCAAAGAAACGCTTCTTTCTTCTAATTCTTTCTACTGGAAAGGCGCTTTCGATATCACAACTCAGTGCCAAAGTTCTGGCATTAACGAAAAGCATTTAAAAATGTGCATTACTTTGACGCAATCCGGTTAGATAGTCGAAACAGGAATCGACATATTGAAACGCCTCATGGAGATCTACATTATCATTTTGTAAAAATTTTTAAAAGAACTTGCGTTTTTCCGAAGATATCGTGAAAATTTGATGAAATACGCCAAATTTAATGGTTGTGCATGCGTGTAGCAGACCATTCGCCTTAACAACTACTTTTTCATCAGACTTGCTTTCACGTATCCACTCTAAGGCGACAATTACGCTTTCGAACCGCTTTTGAACAACGATGACAGCAAAGTGGCTAGACCACCGTGTTTCAGCATGTCGTTTTAGTGACTTGGGGGATTTGAAGGATCAACTTCTTTCTGAACGGTTAGAAAGATATTAATGTCGTTTAGAACTTGCTTCTAAGAATGCATAAATTGTTCAACACTATCATTTGAGGCGCTTATCGTCACTGAAATAGAGTCGCTGGAGTGTAGGCGCTCCAACCTTTGTAAAACGTTTTTTCGTGTCTCTGCACTGGGCAATCTTGCGAATTTAGTTGAAAAGTACCGCCGCCCATCCGGCTCTATGGTCTTGAGGGACAAAAATCCTTTTTTGTGAGATGCCGTACCGAGCGTTTCTCTAAAAGCCTGATCCCCTTTGACTTAAAACATTTCATTTAATTTTTCTCTTGTGAGTATCGCTGTTTCGCAAGATTGTCTGTACTGTATTATATATTTTTCAGCTTGACTCGCAAATTTTATGTGCATTTTATATTTCTCGATTTGTTTCGCATTTTCACATGCGGTTTTTCTTATGTCTCTCTGCTTGTCCAATCAAACCTTCGAGTTTTCATACATGCAATAAAGATATTACTTACTTACTTATGTACATGCTTCTAATTGAAACGATTAAAGTGCTGTGACAAATGGCTAGGCTGAGGTTATGACTTCTGCAATGAACATATTGTGCTGATGGGAAACGTTCCAATATTCTTTCCTGAACACCTTTAATGTGGCCACTCATATTGCCTGCACCATCATAGCCTTGCACTACAATATTTTAAGGATCTAAACCTAATTCGTGGAGTGAGTTCAAAATTATTTGAGTTAATGCTTCTCCTGCTGTGGCACGTGTGCTAACAAAAGAAATGAATTGTTCCTCAACGTCAAATGTTTTTGAAACATATCTTAGCACCATGGCTACTTGACCAGTATTTGATGTTGAATATTTCATGCGGGGGAACCCTAGACCCCTTTCACCTTCATGATTTTAGCACAGTATACAAATTATTTTACAATTTCAAATTTTTAATGTATAATAATACAATGTACGCAAATGCATACACACAATAGTGCAAGTCATACGCAGGGCTGGTTAGGTCACACAGGATGACCAGGACACAGAAACAGGCTTCCGCTCACCGACGATCAATAGAGACCCGTTGGGTTCGCGCTTTTGACTATAGTACATTATTGTAATCAGAGGCGTTATTTGTACATTTAACTGTATAAAAAGATGTGTCTTCGCTGATGAACCTTCAAGGCTTTTCAGATATGTGATCGGCAATGACAAATACAGTACTACTGTAGTTGGATAGACTTATAATATATAAACAAGGGAGCAAAAAGGCAGAGTTCTTCGTTTTGGATATAAACAAGGGCTCATTGTCACTCTCAGAACAATAGGAACTCACCGATGACAATCTGAGCAATGCTAAGTCCGAAGAGGGCTATCCCCACAATGATCAGCAAGGGGATGAGAAGACAAGCAATGGCGACGACTCCTTTGCCCGACATATTTGCAATGGTTCTGTTGCGTTATAGGAATGAGAAATCAGCGTCGTAAACCGGAACAACTTTCTATAGGTATTGCTTCAGCAGATTCGTTCTTGATGTCAACAGTGACTCAGTTAGACTATTGCTTATTTAGTTAGAAACTGACGTCATAACCGCAGACAATCCTAGTACAGTAAAGTGTGGAAGACAAACACCTCTGACTGCCATTCAACTTGGTGTACATGGTCCTCTTCGTTATGATTGGTCAATAATTCAGCTGTGTGATCGGAGAGGAATTCCAAATATAATATAGTCACTCGCCTTGAAAACATAAAAATCGATTTTTAATCATATGGGTGTTCACTGATGGGACATTTCAGCATTTCGAGATTTATTTCATGTTTGCGGAAATTTAAAATATTTTTAAAATAACAACGTGCTATACAAACTTATCAAAAATAAATAAACAGTAGGCTACCTACAGTAAGAAATCAAATTAAAATCTGCAAATGGTCATTATAGATATAACAGCCAACGCCAGCAATGAACCACCCGCGAAGTGCGCAGCCAGTCACTAAACAAACGCTATGGACCCACAGTCAAATCTTGACGACCTTTTATCTGTAATGCTTACATACATTTCAAATGGTGTCAGAATTCGATTTCCACATTTATTGCAAGTTCTATAATTCTTTGGTTACATTTCGAGATAGCGAACGTGTTTAATATTGAATTTGTTCCGAATTTACGCGAATCATTCGAGCCCTACAGATACTGTCAAGCGTGCAAAAGACAACTGCCCAAGTAATTCAGACGCCTTCTTCTTCCGCCGTCGTCGGAGTTCGACTCCATAGGAACGGCTGGACGCTATAGTCGGCGTCCAGCACCCCGCAGGAACTTTGACAGGCTAGGATGCTTCACAGTTTCTTCGAAATCCAGGCTGTGCCCCCCAAAATACCGGGTACGCAGTTGTCCACAGCGAGGGCAGACACACAGCAGATGTTCCGCTGTCTCTGGGCATTCGCCACAATCCGGGCAGGTTGGTTCCTCCGCTTTCCCGATGCGGTGCTTGTATGACTGTAGGAGGAAAGAGGGGTCGCTTCTCAGTTGGGCCGCTGTCACTTCGTTGTTGTTGTAGGCGACCCTTCCCCCAAAGCCACGTGCTAAGGGGCTCCACCGCTTAGCTCCCCAGGCCAGCCAATCTCGGCCCCCCACTGCTTGAGCAGCGTCATCGCCCCCACGGGGTCCGTCCAGAGGGAGAGAGAGAGAGAGTAGCAATTCCAGTTTTAAACTGATCAACCGGCAAAAGCGCCACGGCCAATAATTATTTTACCTTCTGACTGAAGTTGTCATTTTCGCCAGTGTATCTTTGTTGATAACCTTGCGCTTGTACTTTGCGATAAACTCTTTGTCTGAGATGAAAAAAGCAGCGTTTAACATCCCATTGGGAATCGTATGAAAAAGGCTGTAGATGCGACTAGTTCATAGTCAAGAAAGATAGTAGGGTTTCTGGTGGTGAAACATCAATCGCTAACATTCTACAACGCAAAAAAGGTGAAGAGTTCTTGGTAGCTTGCAGGTGTTCGTTGTACTATCAAACAGTATACAAGGGAAGCCACATATTGTATACTCTGTCGAATATTGAGAATAAGTGGTTAAACTGAGGGGTAGTAATAGAGAAAGTTCCATCTGCCATCCACTTCGGACACGTAAATAACCTTCGAATGTTTTCATCGGTTACAAATATAATAATTCGACGACCATCAGTAGCACGACCATAATTGTCTTATAGAACAAAATTAGAAGATTGACAAGTAAGGAGCCTGTCTTGTATCTGTTATTTGGTTCGCTTAGTGCTATTGATCTATTGACAAATGAGTTTCGTTTATGTTGCTGATTTATATGTATATGTTTGCTCATGATAGAAAAGCGGTATTATTATGGTTCACTGTGAAGAACACGCTGACTGATTACGCAGATAAACGCTACGCCTTTATATTGTTTTCTTCTTTTCCTAGAATTTAACAGAGCTGTAAGCTAGTAAGATTTATCGTTGTCACCTCAATTGTGATCTCACCATTCTTGCGTCTATAATATGTAATATGAGCACGTATTACAGATTCAGCTGGTAGGTTATTGCATCTAGAGTGTAGTATGTTCACCAATACTGCTGACCTCACCATTTCATGGGACTTGTGTAAACCATCCAAGACTGCTTGCTATTGTGGAGTTTCTTCGGGGACTTGGTGATTGTAAACAGCAGATTTTATGACATCACTTTTTTTCTGAATTTTCTCCTACTACCCCAGTAATTGCTCTCGCCGGACAGTCGTTCATGATATACTTTCAGTAAGCGTGTTGACCTTTGAAATAATATCTTTTTGAATATTTTGACAATTTGTACAGTCTTGGCCGTTCGGCGAACATCAGCAGACATGATGAAATAAGTAAGGCGTAAACTATATAAATTCAAAGCTTACTTAGAGCTTTTAATGTGGAGGACAAACTAACAATATTGACCGGCTGTAAAGTTAGTTAACTCATCATCTCTTATACGTGATTGGGAATACAGTTCATTAATTTAAAACCAAAATTTAGTATATTATTTAGATGACTATTTTATGAAGACGGCTTTCTTTTAATTTAGACGACAAATTAAATACGACTACATTATGGACGACTATTTTAATTTACGACTCGATTATGTACGACTTTATATTTATGATGTTATTATGGCCAACGTTTTATAAAGTACGACTTTTCATATGTAACCGATCCCAACAGTTGAGGCGGAGAGCCATCGTCCAAGATTCAGTCCTAGCCCCATTTTAGATGTGATGTACGACCCGTTTCTAACCTTTCGCCCCCATGCAAATAGGGGGGGGGACTGTTAAGTTGGTTAGGGGTAACTGAGTATTGAGTGCTTTGAGTGGCCGGAAGTGGGGATGGAATGGTGGATTTCTTGAATTCCTCAGATCTTACGATTTTCTTCAAATAGACAGTCACTGGGATTCATCCAATCATTCAGAGTTCTCGACTTCCACAACTTTCACCTGGCGGAAAATGAATGTGTTCACATGTACTACAGATGTTCGTCGACTATTGGTTCTATATTTGATTGATTGTTGATCTCTATAAACAACACTGAAAATTAAAACATTAATTGAAAAAGTGTAATTTGCTTACCAGTCACCATGTTTGCTTTAAGTGAAAGGCTGGAACTGATCACAATGTGGGGCAGATGAAGCGATTCGGTGAGTAGGATTAACTGGTGCACAAATCCACCTCCGCCCATACTGATCAATCCCCATAGACCTGCATTTGAGCAAACTGAAAGAGCAAGCAAATTTTGAGTTTCAAGGATGACTGCTACGTGTGCTGGAAAGTTATCTCAACAATTAGCTAATTTGCATGTCAAATATTATTTGGTTTTCTGTTAATGAAATAATGTAGATCTATCCAAAATATCTATTTTACTTGTACTATGTAATTCTAGATAAAACTAAACAAATATGTTGATTAAACATATATTTTGCAAGCGCGAGTATTTTCGTCAATTCTTGTCAAGACCAACACATTGGTAACACAAATACAAAAGAATCAATTTCACTTTTAGAAAATATTAATCGAAATAATAGCAATACAAAAACCTGGAAACAAAAACCTGCTGCCGTGAAAGATAAGAAGAAAACTTATTAAACAAACAAATAAGAATATCCAACCAACCCTTAATAAAAATAACACAAATCAGAAGTGGGTGAACCTGCGATTTTAGATTGTAGTGGAAACTGCTAAAAACATCCGAAGTCCAACAAATTACCTGGAATTTATGACAATGCCGCCAGATTAATTAGTTGGAAGTGATGCAATAGTTTACAATTTTAACTGTGAAACGAGAACATGGAGAACACTATAGCAGCAAATGCAACTCTTATCATGAGATAGAAGAGAAGGGAATCTCTGGATCAATCAATAATTTTGTCGTGACCCCCTGCCCTCCTCCCCCAATCGAAGCATATATCACACTTCTCCTAAGTTCCGTCGAGTCGTTTCCGGCTCCTGGTGACCGTATGAACGAAGTCCCTCCATCCCACTCTGTCTTCTGCCTTTCTCGCCAGGTCAATCAGGCTCGTTTTTGTGTCTTTGGATATACAGTCCATCCATCGAAGTTGTGGCCTGCCGCGTTGACGTGTTCCTTCAGTCATTCCTAGCATAATCGACTTTTCTGAGTAATTTCCATCTCTGCGGATTATGTGGCCAAAATAACTAAGCCGGGTCTTTAATATTTGACCATACAGAGAGATGTTGGGTTGAATTTCTTCTAAGACACTTTTTTGGTTCTTTTTTCAATCCATGCGCCAAGCCCAAAGTTTGAAGGCGTCGATTCTTTTCCTATCTGCTTTCGTCGTGGTCCATGATTCGCTACCATAACAAACGATAGGGAAAATGAGGGTTTTGACTAAGAGTTTGACTAGGTGTGGCGGGGCGGTTTACGACATGCGCCAGCCTTCAGCTTCGCCCCCTTGCCGCGTCAGCTCATATATCCATCTCCCATGAGTTTGACTAGGTGTGGCGGGGCGGTTCACGAAATGCGCCGGCCTTCAGCTTAGCCCCCTTGCCGCGTCAGCTCATATCCATCTCCTTGACAGTCTTTTGCGGTGAGACTCCTGACAGACTTTCGTAATATATAATGACTGTGTATTTACCTAATAAATGAAACCGCTTAAAGAAAGTGCCTTGTTTTTACTATATTGACTATGAGTTTTTTTGTGGCCTTTTTGATATTTTGATCCTTCCAAATTTGTTCCAATCTCATCATGGCAGCAGACCTTCCCATTGCTAGTCTGCGTCTTATTTCAGAATCTGACTTGCAGTCCTTTGTCAAATTTGATCCTAGAAAAACCATCTCATTCACCATTTTCACACCTACTCCGTCAAGTGTAAACTCTCTGTCATCATCTTCGGTTGTCAGGATTTTCGTTTTGTTCTCATTGAGGTATAATCATCCGAATTTTTCGCTCGATCGTTTGACATCTTTCAGCAATGTTTCTAGGCCTGTTCTGGTTTCAGTCAACAGAGATGTATTGTCAGCAGACCTCAGATTGTTGATTGTAAGAGCTCCGATTCGAATTCCTTCTTCAAGTTCATCAAAAATTTGCTGATCTAATAATGAATTCCCCATAGGCATTGAAAAGACAGGGTGACTGGATACAACCCTGCCTGACTCCCTTCCCTATAGTCAGTCATACCAAAATCAGTTATAATACAATCTTTTTTATCTTCGTACATGTTTTAAGGAGATGGGTAATAAGATGTTCCGGAATGCCCATTCTCCTGAGGATTCACCAAAGCAAATCATGATCAACGCAATCGAACGCTTTACTGTAGTCTATGAAACAAATGTTGGTAGCCTTCTTCTTTTCCCTATATTTTTAAATAATTCTTCTGATGTTTCAGATATGATCACGTGTTCCCCTACCTTTTCTAAATCCTGCCTGCTCGCGGGGGATTGAAGAAGACTCCTCTCTTTTCTACGTATCTTGTATTAAAGATGACAACGGTGAATCTGAAATACAACAACGATACTTGGTTACAACAAACAGAGAGTAAATTGTCTAAATAGACAACATGGTTACAACAAACAGAGAGTAAATAGTCTAAATAGCCAACAGTCCTACATCCCCCACCATGTTGTAACACGATGACTGTCACATCCAGGTACCGGTCTCAGGCTGATGCCACCGGGGCCGGTTGGTTGCCCGCCGGGGGCGGGTGGAAGATGTAGGGGTGGCTGCCGTGGTCAATGGCATGGGCATTTGAGGCGTTGTGCGTGG
>JAUYWV010120136.1:0-11820 GCA_032274565.1 Nematoplana nigrocapitula
CCCCTCTCTCTCTTTCTCTCTTTCTCTCTCTCTCCCTCTCTTGGTATGCAATGCATCATTTTAGTATGTAAAATACTGTAGTTTATTTCACAACAATTATGCATAATTGTCCTAAAAGATGAACAAATATGCCTATAATTGTTGTGAAATCAACAGATTTACATATTTGTTGAGCATTATGCAAAATTGTTGATTTCGAAAATTTGACCCAACATAATTAATATACACATAAGCGGCAATAAGTTAATTATTTTGCGGTGAGTCCTAGTATAATAGTAAAATGTGATCTGTTACTGCTTTGATAGTTTCTTTACATATAGAAATTGAAAGTGTTATTTCATATTCACTGAACTATAAGAGTCTGATGTCAATCTTCTGTACGTATAGTTTCTTCTCAAATGCATTTTCATCGCATCTAGCAGAGATCCCGAGGGCATACCATTTTCTCTCTTGTCTAAGACTTCTCAAATTTCAGGCAGTGCACATGTTCTTTAACTATTCGAATTATATGTGTTCTCGGTTTAATTTTTAAACAGCAGTGTGGGAAGGTTGCAGAATATCAGCAAAGAATGCCATAAATAGAGTGTTGCACTGGCAAACGAAATTTCCTCCACATACGCGCGACAACGCGTTTCACCATAATTATTTTAGTAGCATATATCAACTACTGTATGACTTTGTATTTTCCCCTGCCTCAAAGACTAAATTATATTACCAGCGATATGAATGATATAGATTGGGAGTTGTACTGAAATCACTGGAATGCCCGCAGTAGCAATAATGCTGAAACGTTAATAACTGAGTAATAAATCCCGGTGGATGATATATATATAGGGACATTTTATATCCCCGGCCACGCAAGTAACTGAAATAGAGTGTGGCAAAGTTTTTGAGTTTTTTGTACGTGAAATGTTTTGATTTATATATTGAATGTGATCCTGAATAAAGAACATTATAGAAGATAATATATATAATAACGCAAAAGAATTGCCGATTGTGTAATAGTCGTATATATCACAACGCGGCTTAAGGCTTGATTTAGCATTTATCTTTTAATAAACACCTTCCAAAGCAAAGCAGGTTCCACCGCACTAAGCGAACTGAGTTAACTTCGAAACAGAACACCTCATAAACCACACTGTAAATGTATAGCAGGTGCACGCCACATTTGATGAACTGAGTACACATTAAACCGCGGACACACTGTTATACAGATTGAACAGCCCCTAAATAATCTCATTATAACACGAAATAAAAGTAATCGAATTATAAAGTACTCTACCAGATACTCAATGCAGGGAGATAGTAAAACAAAGCCGGCCAGTCAACTTTCTTAATCGTAGGCCGACGAACTGTAGGACGATATTTATTAAAATTTCATATTATTCATTTTTAAAAACCATAGCTTTTACTATTTTGCAGCTGTACTCGCGATATGTCACCGCATTTTATCAATACTTATACTATTTCTGTTTTTAAATGAACTATATATTCGATCATCCTGTGTTTACAGTTTACGCACTGCATTATATAATTTTACAAGTCATATTTTTTCTATTTACGAATATGAACTCCGGATGCTGTCCTCGTTTGAGGGTTGGCGATGACTGATGGCGCCATTCGTGAAATCTTCTCCGCCATGCTTTCCTGTTCTGTGCCATCTTCTTGCACTGTTGGTAACTGTATCCCGTCCATTCCTTGATGTTAGCAAACAATTTTCCTGGGTATTAGTACTTTTGATGTTACCTTCCATGACTGTCAGAACCAGATCTCCCCGCACACCGCCCTCGCACAACATGACCAAAGTAATATAAAGCTTAATTTTCACAACTCGTGCCATTAGCTCTTTCTTCATTTGCATTTATCCTAGTATTACTCATGTGTCCGATATCGGAAATATGTTTCTGCCAAGACACACCAAGCATGCTCTTCTCCAGCACCATATTTCCAGAGTCGATCAATCCTGTTTTTGTCCGCTTTTTGATCGTCCACCCGTCCGCTCCATACACAAAAACTAACCACACGAATGTGTTCAACTTTCAAATTCTTTCCATTCTTTCCAACTTCCTTGACCAGGACTATTCTTCTCTTATTTCCGTTGTGCAGTCCCGTCCGTGTCTTGTAGGACCCATGATAAACTTGAAATGATCCACTTGTTTCACTTCTTTTCTTCCGATCGAGATGTCTGTCAGTCCGTTCTCTTTTCTGTTAACCACAACTACTTTCGTCTTCTTGACATTGATCTTCATGTTTGAAAACTATCTCATTTTGTATTAGGAACTATCAGGGGTGTAGATCTGTTTTGAAAATTGGGGGGGGGGAGGGGGTACGGAACAGGTGAAGCATTTTCGGCTTTCGCCATTACTCCAGACAATGGTAGAAATCGATCATTTTTAAGAAGATTCATTAATCATTCACACGACAAGTATGTTCTGAAGACTTATTACATTATAGAATACATAAAATAAAACTCACATATTGTAATATACAAGTAATATATCGTAGCAAGCAAAATACATGATGTTGAATTAACTGAGTGAAAACCGATCTGAGTCATGGTACAATTAACAATGTTTATGCACAAGAAGCACAAAAATAAATAAAAAGCAAACATTAAAAAGTTACCAAACGTTCCGATCCGAATTTACGAACGCAGTGCAATTTCCCGCTCAAGGTCAAGTGTGTCTACCCCGTCCAGCGCAGACTGATGAACGTGGCACACCACAATGTGGTTAAGGCGCTGCTAATAGTCATAATAGTGGTCCGCAGCCAGGTTTTCAGCCTCCTCAGTGCACTGAAAGACCGACCGTTCCGCTTCACATGTTGAACCCCAGACATAACAGTAGAAGACGCATCAACCGCTCGATCTGGTTGAAGAGCTAGCTGCCGCACATATCTGCGCATATGGACGCCAAAGACCTGCCGTGCACGCCTGGTGTATGGGGATGGCGTCAACAAGTCGAGCTCAATAGAAAAAAATAAGTCTTGTTGGCACATGCAGCTTCGAGGAGGATACTGCATGAAGCTGACCGCATAGAAGAGGATTGTTGACCCTATAATGTGGGCAATCTGTACACTACTGTAGATGTCTTGAGACTATCGATGAAGATCTATGGAGCATTGACTTCAGGAGTACCCGACGACTATCCAACTCGGATGGAGATCTTTGATACGGGCCCCATCCCTATCTGCATTGGGGACAGAGCCTATGAAGGCGAACGCGTATCCTCGGAGAACCCAGCTCTTATGACGCGCAGTGCGGCACACACGATCGACGTCGACGGCACCAGCTGCGATCGAATATACTGGTATTGGCTGCGGAACATGGCCAATTGTATCCATAGGCTCTCTTTAGCCAAGACAGGGTCATGGTCAACCACCGCAGCATCAATTTCACCAGTCAGTATCATTCTTTCCCAGGCGACGTATCTAGCGATTTCCAAGCTGCTGAATCGCAGTGTCTAGCATAAAATAGTACTTCTGCCGGAAGTGCTCCTCTGCTGATGCTGCATGACTGGTTGTATTCGGCGAGGCAGGACAGCTGGCTCCAAATCCTTCTTCTCTACTAAAGCTTGACATGTAGCAAATATGTAGCCAAACTGCAATTCATTCCGCAGCGACTGAAATTGGAGTTTAACTCTCTCCACAGCTTCCAACATACCTGTTACTTTCGAATTCCTGGCTTGCAGACCCTGATTGAGGTTTCTAAGGGGCAATAGTACAACTAGGGCAATTTACAGCCCATTAACACTGTTATCCCCTTTTGCAAGCGATCGAACAGGCTACGTACTTGACCGCAGTCTCCAGTCCAGACTTATCCGCCTTCATGCGGTCTTGGCTATTCAGCACTGCTGGGTACTGCTTAAAAATGCTGGATAGCAGAACTCCTGCACAGCCACCTCGTGGGGCAAAGTGGCTTTAATCTGACGCTATCTGGTAGCATTTTCTTCAATTTGCTAGAACAATTGTACAGCGGCCCAACCTCATGGACCCACTACATGGCGGCACGAATCAGTGGTGACGATTCAATGGCTGTCTGAGATACCAAGTTTGCGTAATCTGCACTGCTACAGTGTAGGTGTAGGACAAGTGATGCTCCTTCTTGATGGTAGCCTAGTACCCATTTCATGCGCCGGGCATAGGAGCAGCACCATTATAAGTCTGGCCACGCAGCTGCTCGATTGGAAGTTCAAGACGCAGAAGGGTATCCTTAACAACAAATGCAAGGGAAGTCGCAGCAAGTTGTTGATTGAGGATCGTACAGGAGAACGAAAACTTCGTGGATGTCGAGCTCCTCATCAGCGTACCGTACACAGAATATGCCTCTTGCGCAACCCCTGTGCAGTTCTGAGTACCATCCACGATCAGGCCACACTGGATGAAGGCCGTGTTGATGGTCTTGATTATTGATCATAGAACGCTGTTGCTGAGATCGAAGCTTCAGCGGCTTATTCTTGGTAGTCTGGCGATGTAAAGTTGGTGGTCCTGCGCAGTCAGCTCGTAAGACAGGGAACATCACCCAAGCAACAGCCAACGTCGACCTTACATCGAGTATAACGTCGAGTCAACGTGTCACTTGTCGGTCGACCTCAAGTCGACTCGACGTCTAACTTCGACGTTTGTTTATTTTTAGCGGCACCTAAATTTTACTACTGATTTAAAATTCATGATTTAAAAATTCATGAAAAATTGAGTTGATATATTTATCGTAAAAATTCGAGGATTTTCGGCAGAGGTGGGGCTCGAACCCACGTCCTCTACTGGATCAAAATTTCTGCTGGTCCGCGCCTTATCTTATTCGGCCATTCGTCTCGCGATGATTTAAAAAATTTACTTGAAAAGCTTTCACTTTATGTATAATTATATTTTTTCAAATAAATAATTATTTTTATTCAAGCGATTAATCCGACGTTGAGTCGACGATGACTCGGCGTATTAGAGTCGACGTCGATGCGACCAAATAAATTCGACGTTGAGTCGACGTTGACTCCACGTCATATCAGGGGCTTCGACGTTCCCGACCATTTTAGATGTCGAATCGACTTCTATTCGACTTTCATTGTTACTTATTGGGCAGTAATTCGAGTGCGAAGTAGCTTGTAAAAATTGCTGTATTCCTTTTCGTGACCGTGTATATTGCCAGACCCAGCCTCGCTAAAACCTACAATGATGAAATCATTATGTACTCAATGACCATAGGGGGGGCATTTGTATGACCGTCCCCCAACCGGAATAAGTAATGTAAAAGTCAGTCTAGTGTTTACGAGCGAATGTGTGTTTAAAAAAATTCGTAAAATTAATTTTCGTAATTTTGGATGGTCAGTTATTATTTTCCAGAGTGTAGGACCACCGACTCGAAAAATCGATCACAAAAATAGATGCATGTAACAATATACCCAAATTCTGGAACAGATGAAGGCAACCATTTTTTTAAGGGACTGAGAATGAGCATGATATAGACATGAACGAAGGTTCTGAACAGTTGGCCAATCTATATACTTTGAAACATATCCAGAAAAAAACAGTTAAAGTTAAATGAAGGTGGATCTTGGGGAGATGATATTCCTCTAGAACTGCTTCAAAAAAGTAAAATACCAACAAATTGGAATATAAGAAGCAAATAATGCTTCTATTCAATTGTCGAACAAAGAAATAGTTCTATCTTCTATAAAAATCAGAAGGTTCGTATACGAGGAAATAAGAGGGGTTCTACTGCTCTCTAATATGTACTGTCTGATAATTAGGATACATTACAACGAATTTTGACCATGCATGCAGCATGCTCACGAGTAGCCACTTTCGCACACCTTATATGGATGTGCTCAACGGTTATACAATAGATTACATCCATAGTAATTATTAATGAAGCATTTGACAGTACAAGTGATATTGGTACTTCTAATGCAACTGACCGCGTTATCACACTAACTGGGTTGTTTTCACTTCCTATCATGACTAACAGCTATATATAACGGCAAAATTAGTCTGTCACTTACAATAAAAGAGAACGCGCATAAATTAAATATTATACTACTAGAATTTCTATTGAAAACAGTACACGTTTCATCTTCCGCCAAAGCTCACAATTCCTAAAAAATCATCTGATTGGATGTAATGCATTAATGTCCGATCGAAACGACTTTGTACATATATATTCAAAACATTTATTATTTTACTGAATGATATAAATCAATGTAACAATTAGCGGAAGTTCGCACATCAGTCAAATAGTCTAATATTGTAGTAGCTATATTGCTACAGTAACCCAATAAATGTAGATCGACATCACAAGGTAATACATTTCACTGTGGGTTTTATTTGCACAGCAAAACTATAGGAGACAAAATCTTCTCACTGGATCTGTATTCTACAATATCAGTGAATTTTCGATACAAATATTTAAATGTTTTCTTAGAATAAGAGTTTCATATTAAAATACTATGATTTATATATATATATATAACTATAGTGTTAGTCACATAAATCAGTCGGACATCTTTATATGTCACATAGTGTATTTTTTAAACTTTCCTATAGAAAACTAGAAATGTTATATCAAAGTTTTTCTATTATACGGAAAAGGGTATGTGTGTATCATCTTGATTTGCAATTTGCAGGCTGAAAACTGGGTACACCGCGCGTAAAAGCTATAATGAGAATCGATGCTCTTTGTATAAGAAAGCCGACTGCCTTTTAAGTACACGAAGAAATCGATAATGCCTCGAATATTCTGTGCACTAGCTCGCCTTATGCTCAATTCCTGTGTATATAAATTAGACTATATACGGAGGAAGCTGAGTAGAGTATTCAGCTAAGATACAAATACGATGGAGAACCGGATCAGCTTTCGATTCACAACAATTTGCTTCACTGAGCAGAGACAAGCAGCTCGTTAAAACTATTTTGTGTTTTGTCAAAGTCTTCTGCGCTATTGAACAGGGGAATGCAACTTTGTATAATTGTCATGGCAGTATGATCTTTTTCGGGATGCAATAGGCAAATTAATATAAAACAAATTGAACAATATGTTTCACTTAGTTTGCAGGCCAACTTGATTAAAATGCCTGTTAAGGACATTTTTGTTCAGGAAAAAACAAAATTAAAAATATCTAATTTTAATGCTAAAATTACTGAATTTTTAATTAGTTAAAATGAAGATGCAAACTCAATTATGCACAGGAAAGACTTCTGAAAAGTGTTTTACTCTTCTAGGTACTGCAGATAACTATATCGTATTATTTATACGGTGCCCGAAAAAATGCGTTTTTAAAAATACCTATTTTATTTTATTTGCATCATCAATTTTGCTTCTGATTTAAATTTGATTGTAATCTTCGACAAGCAAAGGACGTTCAAAGTCGTCAGAAGATTTTCAAATTAAATCGATTTTCTTGATATTGAAATGTTCACTCAGCAAATACAATATAGTGATTGTATAGTTTGACAATTATTGTTGAATCAATGTGATGTCTATTGAAAATGTTAAATTTCTTAATAAAGCTGCTAGCTATAAATAATTTTAGTTGTGTCAAAATACACGAGCTATATTGGAGAAATAACATAACATAACATAATTGTATTTAGTAATGCGTTAGGAGAAGACTGTGTGAAGGTAAGACGGGTACAGCAGTTGGCTAAGAATTTTAGGGAAGGCAGAGAGGAGGTGGAACGAATGGAAAAATCTTTGAAAACAGGTGAAATTATTCGAATTGTGAAAGAGATGATAAGAAACAATGACGGCATTAGCCACAGAGCTCTTGCAGAATCCAACGGTTTTCACAAGTCGACTATTATCAAAATTATCCAAAAGGATTTGTATCTAGTGAGCAAAATCGCGAGGTGGGTGTCCTATTCGCTGAATGATCAACAGCCGAAAAATCGAGTGTAGTGCTTCCGATACCTATACTGGACAATATCCTCTCCATGCGTGATATGCGAAAACGATTATTTCGTTTGTGACTAAAAGTGGTTGTATTGTAGACCATTCCCAGCTCAATCGAATGTTCAACGATGGGTACCTGTTGATGCGACGGGCCCCGATGGAGATCGACCAACTATCGCTAGGCAAACAATAACTGCAAAAAATTCATATTATCGTGGTAGCCACTTTTGCAGATTCCACTTACTTTGAGATCTTAGAAGATGGTGGCTGCACTGATGCGGATCTTTACATCCAGTTCCTAACATATTAATATAACTGCTTTCAACATCAGAGGAGTGGAAGACTTGGTTGACGAGGAGGCAGCGCTGAAGTACCTCAGGAGGGTCAAGAAGGATTGGTTCACTTGACCAGTCCGGGGCGAGCCGCAACAACAAGAACAACAACCTAGACCTTGACATACTTTGTTCTAATTGTCCCGCTCCGCCCGTGACCTTGAAATGGATGCCCCTGATTGCCTGACCTATTTTATGCGTCCTTAGCAACCAGAAAGTAGGTCATTGCAAGGGAAGGACGCTGCGGATGTCTTACTACTACCCCCTTCAAACCAGACAAGAGGCAATGGCCACCCTCATTAAATCTTTCCTTCCACTGCCTCCCTTTCATACCGCGCTCGTATTTAGAATATATGGCAATTGTTGCTATACAATGTATATCATTATGCTCTCCGTGGTGCTTTCGGCGACCTCCGCTCTACCATCTCACTTCCATCCACCTTGATTCTTCTCCACAACCGCTATCGTTTATCTACACTCGGTGATCCCTTTATTAGTACGAATGTGTCCTCCGCCTCTGACTCCTTTCGTCAAAATCACCTTCTCGCTGCTACTCCCTTTCGCCGCCATTAAGCCAACCCTTTTCTACCGAACCTTCTACGCTATCCGCCTGCTCGCCATTCGCCTCGGTGATCTTTCCAGGGAACACCTCTTCCTTTGTAAAGATGTCAAATGATCGGAACATGAATTGCCTTTATCTCAATTGAACACGCACACCCTTCTATAGCCAACTTAAATAGGAACTTTCTAGTCATTCACTACAAAAATCAATACGGCAATGTCTCGGTCGGACAACTAAATTGGCAAGTTCTTAAAAGGGGAAAATACTCCCCAACTGCTGCCTAAAACTGAGAGAGGCAGATTAGCAGAGAGTGAGTACCTTTGGGCAACTTTTCGACGACTGACAGACAAACCACGCCATAGCAGTCTTGACTGTCGGAGAGCAACATAAGCCTCTCCAATAGTTCGCCCATTAGCCCGAAAAAACGTTTGACTGCCGACTGTGCTCAAAACAGAAATTTAAATATATGCAACATATAAACTTAATAGATTTGGCGGACTGTCTGAATTCCCTTGATTTATCTAAACTGTCGTTAACTGAAAGCTGTTATATTTGACTAAATATGTTTTAAAGTAAAAGGGCTCCTAATACATAGCTTTTATGAAACATCGTTTAGAAATCTAAGAAAAAGGGCCCCTAATGCATAGCTTTTATGAAATATCGTTTAGAAATGTAATAATAAAAGGGTACCTCATACATAGCTTAAAAATGATTATTTTTATTATGTATTTTTGCACATCTCAAAAAGCAGGAAATGTTGAAATGTATTTGTGATCGAATAATTAGTTATAAATTATCTACATTTTTAATAACATTTGATTATGCGAACACTAAGGGGTGATTGGCTACATTGCAACTGACACATATCTTATGTAAAAGCAGGGAAGAATCCCCAATACCTGGCGGCAAGCGATTATAACACCGATATTTAAACTAAATAAAGCAGAAGCAGGTCCTATAGAGTATGCGTAGACCAATTAGGCTACGCTTTACAAAGTATAATAAAACCCATTTGTCCGATAGCTACTGATTCGTACATGGAAAAGGAGGGCATTTGCGAAAAGTTCAGTGCGGCCAAATAAAGAGTTATCTTCAGTTTTTATTAATCAAGTGACAGTCCTGATACAAGGCTGACTCCATGTGAGCGGTGCTGATCAATGACATTCTAGGGCTATCCTTACTCCTAATAGGCAGTATACATCACATACTATTTCTATCAGTTAGGTAGTCAGTCCTCCATGAAGACGTTTGCGTTCACACTCACCCAAACCCTAATTCATCTCTCCAAGACCGACGCCGTCGGACTATGTAAGACTTATTCGTCGTGATCTGGTTATATGCACACGGATTCCTACTTCTCTTTTAGGCGTCTGTGTGAAGACTGGGACAGTCTAAGTGAAATACGTCGATAGGCAATCAAGTTTACGGTGCAGCTTCTTTCACATGGAGAAACCAGGTTTGTTATATCAGTTTCTTCATCAAATCATCCAGGAAAATCAAAGAAGCGCATCCGGAAAAAGCCGACTAAATTTTATTTGCTACTATCGCTGCCTCCTATAGTATAGAACACGGCTTACGCCAGAGGCAAGGCTACTCAATATTGATAGAGTAAACTTCACTATTTCTATAACAATGAAGACATGAGCAGTTTTGTCTATTAGCAATCGGTGTCATCACCAACCAATGTGGGTGACACTCTATAATTTAGACATTTTCTACCTTAAACATCATATAGATCCCATAACCGTATTGCCATAGAACCTGACAGCATTGGTTAGTTTAGATGAGTGTCGGAAAACGCAGAAACCAAATCCTTGGAGATCGATCTTCAACCATAGCATTGGGCAAAGCAAACATATACAACATAAAACGCAATAGAAATTGGCGTGATCAAAGAGGAAAATACTCGGATATTAATGACATCCAATGAAAAATACATAGCAGTTCAACTTCATATTTTTAATAAAAATAAATGAGCGAAATAAAAATAGAGTCCACAAACCAAAGAAAATAACAAAAGGAACACCATTATTTAATGACTATAAAACAGTTACCAAGAATGCTACAGCTGCGGCCAATACTAGCTATAGATTAATCAATAGTAAAATAATTACGAAAAAGATACGAATAGACCAAGATAACGCCCAGATATCCCAAATCTTTAATTTAAATATTGTCGTATGTATCATACTAACTGTTACCAGCTTCGCGTGCAAGTGTTGTTATGAATAACCAGCGCAGCTAGCGCGGAAGACGAGCCACCCGCCTATAGCGCAGCGCAGTAGTCTTGCTTGTGTTCAAGGCGTGTGAGAGAGAAAATCAACAGATCAGCTTGACCGACTGTGCAGCTTTAAGCCAGCCAGACTGTGTGAGTGAGTGAGTGAGTGAGTGAATCAAGTCGCCCTGGCTCGCGCTCTCTCTCTCTGTGTGTGTCAGCAAACTGACCAACCAGACGACATGTTCTAAAGTTATGCGACCGGCCGACCCAGGAATCACTGGGCCAACGAATGCCGCCTCTCCGTGGTGGCCTGGAACCCGCCCACAATGGATGGACGGGCCGAAATGGCATTCAACGTCCCGGGTCACTCGGCGATCAATGTGACTCCTGACCCGCCTCCACGGGTTTCTTTTAAACTGTTGGGCGATCCCCAGCCCTCTCCCTACAGTACCCCCCTCTGGGCTGGCTTTCTCTCTTACTCGTTCCCTTCAAATCCCACTCTTGTTACTCCCGTCTTCTCATTCTAATCCTTCTCCTCTGTGCGGGCATCCATCCTCACCCTGGACCTGTCTGCACTTACCCCTGCAGAGCTTGTAACCGTAATGTGCCTTTCAACACATATGCGGTGCAATGCTCAGCTTGTACTTTCTGGCTTCACCTCTCTTGCCCTTCTCTGTCCATTCCTCCTCCTCCACAGCTATTGCCCCAATCTCCTTCTCTGCCTCCGCCTCTTACATACACCTTTCTCTCTGGCGGTCATCCCTTCGCAACAAACTCTTCGACAGCCAGATCCCCAATACTTCACCTGGTGAACTTCTCCTTCCCC
>JAUYWV010120147.1:0-20497 GCA_032274565.1 Nematoplana nigrocapitula
ACGCCGTGAAGAACATCCATGATGTTATCCTCTGTGGTGACAGATTTTGGTCGGCCACTGTTATCCTTATTACTTGGCAGAAACGTACCATGGTCTTCAAACTTGCGCACTATTTTCTGGATGTTTCAAATCGCAGCGTTTTGATTAACTTGATAATTCCATTGATTGAATCGACGCATGGTAACTGTGACGCTACCATTATTGGCGTGGAATAATTTTATAATTTGGACATGTTCGTGTGCAGTAAACTTTTTCATGGTAAAACGTTTACTAAAATAAACGTAGAAAATGTAATCAAATTAGTTAATTTACCTTTAAATTTCAAATTAAAATTTTGTTGCATCTGTAGTTCGTTAAAGCAGGTGTTTTACCAAGTCATAAAATGTACAGATGTTAGCTATACAGTGATATAATATACTTCAAAATTGGTTGAGTAATATGGAAATTATCCACATTTAGTTTTTATCCGTTTTTTTGGGACACCTGGTATATATAGCGTTTTTGAGCAGTTGATCACTGAAATTCCAAAATTTATTAACGCGTGGCGATCATTTTAGTAAACATTTGTAAAAACGGCTTATTTTAGTGAAAACGTGGAATTACGCGATTCATTCGCCGTCAACAATTTAAGAGCCGTAATTTGAAGTCTTGCGTAAAATAAAGGGGTATACAGCGTAAAATTACACCTATTATTAACAGCGTGTAGAAAATTAAGATCATTCGTTAATCATATTTTTATAGATTTAACAGAATTTAACAAAAAAATCCATTATTTCCGTTGTATATCGTCTGAAACTGAACCCGAGAAAGACCGAAATGTTCGTCTGTGGTACTGATGGTGCTCGCATCCAGTCTCTTAACTTATCGTCAATAAACGTCTGTGGTCAGCCGGTTCGTGTGTGCGTCGAAAGTGAAAAGCCTGGGAGATATTTTGACTTCTAATTAATTATTAGACTCGCATGTTTCCAGTCTGTGTAAATCTTGTTTTTATTGTCTTCGCAATTTGCATCACATTCGCTCATTTATCGATGGAAATACCTCAAAACTCATCATTAGTGCATTTGCTTTTTTTGCTTTTGACTATGGTAATTCAATTTTTTACGGCTGCTCGAACTCATCTATTGCTCGTCTCCAGAAAGTACAGAATGGTTTTGCACGGTTTGTTAAGTGCCTTCCCAGATTTGCTTCGGTTTCAGAGGTCCTGAATGAGCTACACTGCTTACCTGTCACCAGTCGTATGTGTGTCAAAATCTGTTGTCTGGTGCACAAGTGTGTTCACGGTGATGCTCCGGACTATTTGAAAGGTCTCCTTGTGTCAGCTGCGTCTACCACCGTGGCAATGTATCTCCGCTCCCAATCCGCGGTTTGCCTACATCAGCCGATTGTTCGTGTAGTAGCAGCTAGGGGGGTACGTTCTCCCTCGCAGGCCCGACCATTTGGAACGCCATGTCTGGTGATGTTAGACGGATGGATGACTTGAGTGCATTTAAGTGTGACTTAAAAACCTATGTATTCTCTAGCTTGTCATGTTTCCTATTGCAAGCACTTTTTCTCGATTTGTACCCACTCCGAATGCATTTATGCAGATGATAAATAATATATTATTATTATTCTCTTTTAAGAATAACCACACCATTTTTATATATTTTATAATTTCCATCATTGAGAGAAATGAGTCCTATACCTGACAATTAGACTTTCACCTTAAATTCATAAATAAATTTATCGGCCCTATAGACGTACATACCTCTGCAATTAATATTTTTCTTCCACTTGATTTAATTCTATGATTTTTCGATGTGATTCATTTTTCTTGCACAATTTATCATTTTTATATAACTTTATTAGGTCGGCGTATAGTGCGGGGGAATGATTAGGCACTCTCTTGAGCATCAATCTACAATTATAGTCGAGAGAGTTTTATGGAGCTCTTATAACTTAAACCGTCCACAAAGCCGGTCGTATATCTTGAAAACTATTGCCCGGAATTACCAGTGCACAAAGGATTAGCGTGGGAGATGCTGCATTAGAGAATAGATCGTGAATTCTCTCTCCCAAATAGTTTACTGGTAGCTCCATACAAATTGTTTATGAACTTCCCGTCTCAAGAAAAAGTACATATTGAAAAGCATTGATAAAAAGAATTGTCTTATCCCTAGACAAGGGGACTGGCATAAAGTACAATTTAGATAATGTGAAATCCGTCGTATAGCAATGTAATTCAAGCGATGAACTTCATAGACGCAAGTGTAGAAGTACTGATCATTCCCGTTCTTTTATCAAAATGTGCCCTTTTAGAACTAGTGATTATACGGAATTTTTGTGCGAGTGCATGTCTGAACAGCGGAGCTTCAGAATAGAAAAAGATTTCCCTCAGATATGCAATCGTAACTTCCATTCCAAAATCACAGATGATTGGAGATAGGAAAATATATACATATACACTGTGGGCTGCATTGATTTATTTACTACATCCTCTCCACCATTTCGATTTATCATTAGCCCTTCTTAGAATTCTGTGCTACATGTACACAAAACAACCACGCAAGCACACTCGAGGCAGCTGGAAGCCTGAAAACAGACGGCTTATCCTCCGGAAGCCATGATGGCAAACAGGAGTGAAGTTTCCTGTATCCTATACGTACAGTATAGGTCAACATCATTCCCTCGTCAATTTGCGGGGTGCAGCAAATGAAGCAATATATACAGACTGCGGAGTTTACACATTTATCGAGACACAAAGATAACACACTTATCCGCAGAATAAATTGAATAAATATTCAAACCTACTCCTCTATCACACACACACTTTGCCTTTTATATTTTTTACTCTCTCTCTCACACACACACTCACACATTCGCTCTCTCTATCTAGCTAGCTCTATCTTTCTTTTTCTCTTTATCTCTCTCTCGCATCATCTATAGTGTGATTCGTAATTAATGTCCGTTTTCTAGGACATTTGGAAACTACATATTTATCTTTATCATATTTATAATCGTGGTCTGACAATTGATTGCTGATTGGCTAGTACTGCAAAATCAAAAATTCTCAGAATTAAATCGACCTCGCATTATTCTCGACAATGCTAGATATATAACAAGCAAATATTATATTGAATATTTGATTTATTGATTAAGAGCTGTTGTTATTGAATCGTGGAATTTTTACTGATAAGTTGTTGTTTTACATTGAAACTGCACGACGAACTGGTCTCAAACCACCTGCAATTCATAAACAATTACTGACTGCATGGCCTGATGATGCCGTTAGTCTTCGACACGTGAGACGGCTTGTCTAAGAGTTTTCAGAGGGTACCCGGGTCGGATTCAATCGTTCTCCTGGTAAAGGTAGACCAATGAGTGAACGACGTCAAGGTGCAATCAACGATATTGATGAACGAGTTACTTATCATTTTGTTTTGTTTTTAAAAAAATTTGAAAACGGACATTAATTACGAATCACCCTATATCAACAAAGAAAGTCTCATCATGGATATCCCGACTCTAGTCATCGCAAGTAAAATGTGGCGTCTTTCAGTATCTTGTAATGGATGCCACCGGTTTTGTTTTAAAGACCTCTTCGAGGCCCTTTTTTTAAACTACCAAACCATACGTCACTTTTATAGCTTTTCTTAATATGCGACCTCCATGAAATTTCGTGGAATTAAAGAACACTTTACATCGCAGTGAAATCACCACTGACCATGCACACTCGTATTGCCTTTCTCATTATTGATTTATTGTAACACTTTATGCGTAAAATCTCCAAATTTACATTACTACAGTACGGTAATTCAAACGAATTTTTGGCACTTTTGTGCATAACTAAATCATGAAACCTTACTTTTTACGAATTAATGCTTATTTTTTTATTTATGAATACACAAGCAGACTTGTAAATGGAATTACATTGAAATAACGCAGTGGACATAGTGATTGTAATTCGCAACAAAATACTATAGAGACAAGAAAATCAACCGATCAACCTCAAAATAGCTTTTATGACAATTAAACAGTTGTGCATATAATAGTCATCAATAATTTAATTATACCTAAAAAATCAATGAAAACGGCAACGTTATACAGAATAATATAAACATATAATTGGGTCATTGTCTGGAATTAATTATAGATCGTGTGTATATCGGCGCCAACATAATATAAAAGATGTGGAGTCTAGACATTTGGCATTTAGACATAGATTATATTGCAATCTACAATATACTGTATATTCTATTAAACTGTTAGAAAATTTTAATGTGCAGCGAATATTGCACCCACTGAAGTCTATTATAGAAGTGGCATGAAGTAAAAACGAACATAATTTATAATTGAATGCCTTAAGCTACAATTTATTTAACCAATGAAGCACGTAATACATAATTTGTACGGTTAGGATGTGTGCAGTTGAACTTCAATAAATAATTGTTTCAATCTGTCAAAATTTTGGTATATGTTTTCCGTATAAACAGATAAATGCATACATGTATAACCAATATGCTATAGTGCAATACGGCGATGTAAGGTGACATCCCACAGCTTTCAATATGATAAAGGGATCAGTGTTAATTTTTACGGCCCGCATATTTCCGTGAACACAAAGAAGGGGTGATCTTATTTCATGGTTTCTCGCGGCAAAGTTTTTGTCATCTCAGTGAGCTGAACAACCTTTCTTGCGATTATGAACCTATAAAAAGGGTAAAATATAGCACTTCTGAAATATTAAGAGAAAATTGGCCAATGCACATTCTGATCTTTTGTTTGTTTTCCCCCATCGCTCTTCCATTTTGTTCATAGTTAATAGCCGTATAGATCAATAATTCACATTAGTCTTCGAAAGATCGACGAATTCAAAGAAATCTTCGTTGACAATGAATTCCTCACCAGTATAGTTGCCACGTATCTGGTGCAAATTGATAACACTTCCGCTGTAGATATGTTGTCAATTGCGTTTCATCTACCATTATTGAGAAATAGTTGGACTATTGATTTTTACTAATGCTTCTACACCTGCAATGATTACGTTTTGAATGTTACGAGGCAATAGCAAGCATTCCGTCGTGCCATATATTCACATGATGCTTCTTCAAGACCGGATATGATTGACTTTTCCTAATTTACAAAAGAAATCAAGTTGCTATCTTTGTACAGTTTAGATTGCTCCCCGTTTTTTTTTTCAGTTGCCTCTGAATGCTATTACGTGTTTAGCCGATATTTATGATGATTTATTTTGGTTTCTTTTAACTTTTTCCGCTATAAGCCTTGCTCAGTATATATTATATACTCATCATAGAAACATTTTCGTGGCATATAATGGATTCAGAATACTCTCTAACCTATAAATATTTTGTGTCATTTTCTGCGTCTTCTTAGATGCATGCAAATAATAGGACGCATCTTTGTTGTCCAGTTGCACTTGTTCAGTTTTTCTAATTGGAGGTTTCATAAAATCAGAAGGGTGTGTGTTATAAGAAAAAAATTCACAAATAGTACAGTAGGCCCCGTCATCATCGTCCGAGTATACCCACTAATAATGTTTTGAGCAATAATATTAAATGACATTTTTGTGATCCTGATATATGATATTTGTATATAGGGTTTATTGGTGCTTCTGTAGGTACTTCTAATTTTTTAATGTACAGTATATATGCTCCAAAAAGGGGACAGTCCTTTTTTGATATTGCGAGATTGGTCTTGTTGTGAAGAGTCTTAGCATATACAGTAGAGACAGGCTTGTTCTATAATTTTAGTAAACCCAAAGACATACTATACAGCGTAGTAATATTCTAATTGAACATGATAATTACTTGCTGTGTGTATCGTACAGGTTGTATATATAGGCATATAAATCCGCGGACCAAAAATAAATCCCAGTTTTGTTTTTTAACAAATGGATAATATATAGAACATACGCGTGTTTGTGGATATACTGTTTTTGGAAATTTGGATGTCTACCGTTCCAGTCTATATACTGCAACTAACCCCAGATACATGACAGCTGAAAAGCAATATGGAGTATAATAGATAGAAGTAGCAAGACTCATCAAAAATAAATTGACTTTTCCTAATCATAGATATATAGCTTTGCCTGGGTGTGGTTTTTTGAATTCTGTATTCAACTCTCTGCTATTTTTCGGCTTAATTACTGTAGCATGAAAAACAACAAGAACCGCGGTATTATGTTATTCTCATTGATCAAATTCTAAGCTTAGACGAGTGTTCGATTTGCCAAAAAAGCACACGCCTGAAATGAACACATCGAACCTCAAATGCAAATCAATTCTTTTTGGTATAAATGTAAATTGCAGAAGATTTTGATGGATTGCAGCTGTATCCATTTTTAAATATAATTGAATTATTTTTATTGATATTATATCCCTTTATTTTATATTTATAATTTATTGAAGATATATGATATAGTGTTTTTTTTATAAATTATTCTGTTTCTTCCCTCCAATAATGCGCAGTGTCACACTAATTGGAAAATAATGTTAGTATAATAGGCCTCCCCGCGCATGCGGTCAGCTTTCATTTAGTTTCCAAGAAAGCAAATTTTATATATAAACTTTAGAGCCCTCAGTCCAAAATATAGGCAAGCTTTCAGCTTCGTTATTATATTATTTATAAAGGTAAAAAACTATTATCATACTTTTTCAGTATCCCTTTTTGTTTGAATACGCGACCGTCATGCAATGTCACTATTAATATTATCAATTCGCTACATGCGCGTTTATTCGGCGTCCAACCGTCTTGTTTTTTTTTAATTTATGTCTTTGCTTGCTTCCCGCTATTTCTTTACAGTTTTTTAAATTATTTAATATATTTTATGCATTTAAAAAAATATCTATTAAATCAAAATCAAAGGTTTAAAATATTCATTCCTCAAAAGTTTTCGAGTTAGTTCAGTTGTTTAATATTTTATCGACCTAGGTAAAAAGAATCAATTTATTTATATTAAAACAAGATCATCAATTTAGGGGGGAGGGGGTTCACCCGTGACGCCACTATCATCCAAAAAGAATGATAAAAATATAAAAACAATCGGTGTAACATTTTTCATTTAACTACAGATAGAGTAAAACATAGCAATTACAAAACACAATATTGTATAAATAATAAGATGACAGAAGAGATTGTTTCATAAATTTATACTTACATGTAGTAGAAATGCATTTTATTTCAACATATATTCGAATCGTTAAAGAAATAACTTCCAATTTTCGTATACCCAAGGGTGCGAAATTGGCTTTATTTCTTTAACATACAAATATATTTTATACAGGAGTGAATTTTCGGAGATAATGCATTATACGCACCAACCATATTGACACACTAAACCGTATATTGAGCTTTCTCGGGAAGTCGGAACCGTGACCGATTCCAAAGAATCGTCGTTCGAAAAGTCTGAATCGCATCGACAACCATTTACACTTTCGCCAAAAAAGTATAAATGAACGTGAAAAATACATAAAATAATAGTCAGCACTTGAAATATAATATTACAACCATAGACTAAGGATGTCCTTAATCTATGATTGCAACACTCTTGTTTAAATGCTAACGTTTCACCAGTATAACTATAATGGTATCGTCAATCCAAAATCATACGGTTGATTGTACGGTTAATGCGTATAATCCATTAGCTCCAAATTTTCTTGTGGTATAATATTTTTTTTAAATGAACATGAACTAGCGTGAGTCGTGCGTATATGTACAAAATTTTAAACGGTCGAATTTATAGCATTTTCGCACCCAGTTTCGTAGCTTATACAATGGTACAAAATACGAATCTTTTAAAAAATAAACGGTCTAATATAAAACCATTGATAAATATTGCTACGGATGTCTATTAGGCCATTTTGAGTTTATACTCAGAAGAAAAGTGTCTCATTCGCGAATAAAGCATTAAATACTCTAAAACAATGGAAAACATTCAAGAGCTCATTTGCAAGACTTGCATAAGTTTACAAGTGGATTTATTCGACTTTTATATCTATGTATATTTTTAAGCAAGCAACATAATTCCTGGGTCGCGTAACTTTAGAACACGGCGTGTGATTGGTCAGTTTGCTGACAGAGAGAGAGAGAGAGAGAGAGTGCAACTTGATTCACTCACTCACTCATACACAGGCTGGCTAGCTGGCTTAAGGCTACACAGTCAGCCAAGTTGATCTATTGATTTTCTCTCACACTCTGCAAGCAAGACTACTGCGCTGCGCTAGCGGACACTGCCGGATTTCGGTTGAACGTACGCCAAAAACACGCTACTGATACTCAACTTGCTGCGTGCCACTGGTACGGAGATATTGTAGTTAGATTGTATATAGTGAGAGATCTCTCTCAGTACACTGCAGATTTACTGTATTCACCGCGTTCTTCTGTTCCTAATTGCAAAACAATATTGAAACTTGCAATCCACTATATGCGGAGAGCTCGACATTCTTCTTTGAGCATTCTTGTCAAATGAAATTATGACAAAGTGTATTTCTTTTGAACTCTCGCATATGTTCTTTGCTTTTAATTCTCTGAACAATCTAAAACTAAAGCTAAATTTTGTTGATTTCTATGAGGGAAAGAAATGTCACCTTAATAAAGGAAACGGATTGAAATCAGTCGAATGAAAAACATAGGCGCCTATATAATACGTTGCCTATATTATACAGTATATTTGGTAAAACAGTCGTTTCGATCGATTCTTGAGCTTGAAAAGTACAATTTTTTACGCACTCCACTGGGAAACACAAGATTACCAAACTGGATTAGTTCTAAAATATTCCAGTAAACTTATTCATCGTGTTGGAATACACTCGTAAGACTAACTCATATACGTTCAACCAACTGCCACGACTGTTGTTTTTAGTTATTATAATTTTCCTGATCATTTTGCTATCCTAACTTACTAAACAAGCCAGCAGTCGATAGCTACTCCTCTGGGTTAGTTAGTCACTTAGAGTAGATCAGAATTACTGCACATAAAACATTAATTGCTCTAAAATGTCTGATCAATCTACCCAGTTAAACAGTCAGATTTCTGGATAAAACGCCGATCTGCTTTCTCATCGATGCATCTTTCAAGCAGAGCCTACTGAATCACTTTTAAAAAACAAATGTTAATTGTTTCAATTAATCAGTTGAGACTTCAGAGAGGTATAGTCCTATACTTCTAGCGAAAATATGGCAGCATGCACTGCCATCAATGTTATATACTGTACACCTCAGCCTGGCTGTGTTTTGCTAAATTGGCGGAAGGCGTATCACTTATCAAAATAAAAACCTGACGTGAACACACGTAGCCGTGGGTGTAGGCAAGGCGGTGCGATGTGGCACACGCTTCAGGCAAATAGCAACAAAAGTAGTAAATTTAATTAAAAGCATGTGTCTCGGCGGCAGCTGTCCTGCCTATGCAGTGCAAGTCCGAACCGATCCAGTTGTTGGTTGGTCTCACTTCCTCCTCCTCCTCCTCCTCCACTTCCTCTTCCTCATCCACCAGTAAGCACAGTAACTTAATCGCGAATTTCAACCCTCCATGCGTTGTATGGCGCCTGTTGCATGTTGCACAGGCGTGCGTGCATGTATGTTTGTCGGGTGCTATGGTGTATACGCACGGACTCTGTTGTACGGCTAGGCTGTCTGGCATCGTTATTCGGGCACCCGGGCATGTATTTTGTCATCTTTGAAATAGAGGCATGTCATGTGTTCTTCCATTGCATATATACAGTATGTAAGCGCTCACCAATCTGGATGTAATAGGCAAGCCTGTCGAGCGAGCAGTTATTCAACTGCGCCGCTGACTACAGTAAGTCATTAAGTAAATCATCATTGACACAATGTACACCGATGTCATTCGTTAACAAAATATTAGTCTTGATTTGATTATATGAGGCTATATGGAAACTGTGCGATATAGGTGTCGAGTTGTATAGTAATATTTATCTTGTTTCGTTCTATGGAGAAATAACCCATAGCAAGGAGGCTTTGTGCTTTTACAGTGGCGGGGGGTCAGGGGAGGCTGGACCACAAGGGGGCGCATAAAATGTGAGAGGGCACAGAAAGAGGCAAAGGGGCGCAAAGGATATGAAGTGTTATGCAGGGAGCAGCAAACTGAGTGATAATAGTGATGTTCTAGGGTCAATGGGTGGCAAACTGAGGGAGAATATAGGGGTGTTCTGAAGTCATAAGAAAAAGGGCTGGAAAAATGAGGGAAAATAACAATGTTCAGGGGTGCTATAGTGAGTCGTGGGAGGGGCGGTCAAATGAGGGAGAATAGGTGAGTAGGCTTCAGCTAGCACGACGACGTAATCCAGTGTGAATGGCAAACTATTCCAAAATCATCAACTGCAACTCTTTTATATCACTCGTGCACCACCTATTTGAATTCACTCCTTCACAAACAGTCATTATGTTTGTGGATGGGTTTGACGGAAGAAGAGGGATGGGCGCATAAAAGCTGGGAAGGGGGACGCACGCACTGGAAAAAAGATGGACCCACCCTTCAAAAAGTCCTGGATCCGTGCCTGTTCTGGTACCTTCCCTCCCCCGCCCCCTCCTCTTCGACTGCACGGAAGGAAATTGCACCAACGCAATCAATAAATTATCTAGTCGAGAGATCAGACTGTTCTACCAGAGCATTGGGAAAAGTCGAACTGTTAATCCATCAGGTTGCCATCAACCCAATGACTCCAGTAACTGTTCCCAGCGGAGTAAGAGCATGTCAACCAGCTCACGTCAGAAGCTACCGCTGAAAAACTACCCTATATATACTGTATATATTACTGTATATCTCCCGATTATATGTACAGTATGAGGGAAAGGGAGGAGGATATCATATGGATATCGAATAACAAAATCAGCTGGGCTAACTATATGTCTCTCCAGTTGTCTGCTATATATATATACAATGGAAGAAAAATTTCACTCGTCATCATCACTGGATGAGGAGATAAAATTTGTCAGTTAGCATCGCAAAATTAGTGCCTCCTAATAAATATTTAGCAGCTGTATAGGAGATTATATAATGTAGGTGCACGATCTAAACGCCAATCGTAAAATTTGTCAGTTGATAAAATATCGTTGGATGATTGCTGTTTGGAGAGAGAAAAAAATGTGAAATATTCGAGAACCTTATACGCACTATATAGACGTAATATAAAATATATATACAGACATGTAGTATAATTATTTAATTAAATAATTTCTTTCTGAATATTTACTGAATGCGTATCTATTATTTTTCAGATTTTATGTCGGATAAGTCATTATACAGTTAAAACATTCACCACATTATCAAAACGACTCATTGTCTAATGCTTATACAGATGTGTAGAATTCACCATTTCTACAGAAATCAATATCACTCTCTCCTGCTGTGTAATCTAAGATAATGATCTCAATGTACATGCAGACTGTATTTACTAAGGGAGTATTTATACGCACAAATATTACACAAAGTGTTAGAAAATCAATATTCGTCATTAACTATCCCAGTTGACACTATTTATACTGTATTTGTGTAGCATAGAGGAGGTAATATTTCATGTATATGCAAGTTAGATAAAAATGTAAATAAACACTGAGGGTGTAACCCAGATTATAGGTGCATTGAATATCTTAACCGAATTCATACATGCATGGTGCTCCCGAGGCGGAAAGCACACAAACATTATTTGTTGGGGAGGAGTGTACTGTACAATACAGTATACTACCTAACAAACCAACAGTACCTGTTTAAGCATATTTTGATATAGCAAATACGATATTTTGTTTCACTTATTTTAAACGAGTCTTCTTATTTTGTACACCACGTCTAAGAAATGTATATTAGCACTAGTTGAGAAACTCGCTTATGCTTCTTCTTCTTCCACCCCGTCACTCGAAATGAGTCTCTTGAGCGATGTCTCAGTGGATCTCCGTCCTCCACTCCTTCCTATTGTTTGACCATTCTTGACACTATAGTCATGTTAGTGATTTGCCTAGCCAGTGATTACACACAATATTGCACTTCTGTATATATTCGAGATAATAAAAGTGTTTTTATTAAGCTTGGTCCCTTTTGTATATCTATGCGCCTTCAAGCCACATTGAGCCCCCCATCGACAAAATCCTGGCTGTGCCCCTGCGGTATAACCCCCTGATAAAATCACATACATGTAGCCTATGTGCTTTTAACCATGGATCACCGTGTCTATTACTACCCTTTAGTATTGATTTTATTGATAAGAAAATAATCAGAAAGTATTTTGAGAATATAACGCATGATTTTCCAAACAAACAAAAAAAAAATTCGTACCAATTTCCCAGCCAGACCGCCGCATCGTGCAGGTGAAGTTGGCGCACGTTTACTGATTGATTTTACTAATTGCATTTCAACTGCATTATCGATCCGATCTCATTAATTAACGAAAGTGGAGAAAGAGGAGGGCAAACTCGAAGGAATTCCGCATCATTAACTTCAACTATGGATCGTGCGGTTTCCAAGATGAGATTAAAACGAGTTTACTAACGACCCCTGCCCCTAACTCTCACGCCTTGTCAAGTGCATTCGCTGTACTTTTGCTCAGCTAATGATTTTTAGTACAGCGCACGTACGAGTGCAGCTTGTCTGGATTTCCGTTTTGCCTTAGTCGAATCAACAGTATAATAGAAGCGATTTATTCAATTATTGGAAATGGGATATTGCAGTTCCCACAGTATGCATATACGCCCGGATCTTTTGCCTCGAGATCTAATGTCCAACCCATGGGCCATTATCGGGTTACATATAAAATTGATTTTAAACTCCATAGAAGTCATCAATATAGGGGAAAATATTTGTTGATGTTATTTTAAAAATAAATTATTAACCCTACAAAAATTACATGAAATCAAATAATATTTGTTGATATCTAAATTTCATACTCTTGAACACCTGCAAAATTATAGGAAATATTAAGATATACAGTATTTTAGTAAGATTCGGATGCTTTATATGCTAACTTTGTTAGTAAACTAGTGATTTGAACGAGTCAAAAGTCTATAATTTGTATTCTCTACAGACAAGTTTGAACATACGAATACTTCGCTATTGCTATTTTGTATGTCATTCAAATTTGTTGCTTTCTGCGTAAATAATGCACGTTTGCGAGAATAAGTGTTCTATAACCAGTAAATCGAAAACAATCCATTGGTTTCATATATAAGTCTTCATTTTAGTGCTTATATTATTAGTTGCATTTGATATTGGTAATAAGTAATAAATAAATTCTGCATGTTGATGCGAAAATAAAGCTATATAATTATTCTCAGATTTTATTACGTATTTTTGCTAATCCACCGATATGCATACATATTACGCCTAAACGCTTCAATATTACATAACACTAGATATAGTCTTAAGGCACACAGTCAATATACAGTTGCGCATATATATTAGGACAAGAAGATTATTCAATTCGCATTTGATGTAACACCCGGCCGAAGCATTCCATGACGATTGCTCATCGTGTTACAACAAAGCCCATCAGGAAGCAGATAATTATAGGGTTCTATCTCCCACCGCCTCCTTTGGCAAGCAGATAGCGAGCTATAGAAGTTATCAGGTTAATGGAAAACAGTGAGGGTGCTACCACAGCTCCTCAATTTCATTTCACACATACCGCCGCCAATTGCAGACGCTCACCACCTTGCAAAAATAATATGCGGTAGGCGTACACACTGAGCGGCATCTGCATGGTGTGCGTGCAAAATATACAGCAATCTTCTTGCCTCCTTCTGTGGCGTTGTGACATGAAACTTTATTGATTTTTGCCGATAAAAACCTTTGATAAGTAAAATTTTAAAAAATCCTTCTTCGAAAGTCATTCTATTCTTACTACATACAGAATTAAATATTTTTTAGTCAATTCTGTCTATATAATACACAGTAAACTCAAATCGGCCAAAATGCGACGTCAATTTTTTTTTAACATCATTAACATATAATTATACTAGTTGATATACCCGGCGTTGCCCGGGAGGAAATGAACGCTTCTTGTCTGATAATTAATTTCGCAAATAAATCTGCTTTTGGTGCACTATCCGCGTTCTCCAGGTGGAAAACAAAAGTGCATCAAAGTATATATCATAACCAATACATGCTAAAGCTGCCAGATTCCATTTCGTCATTCTGTAATATCTTATATATATTTGTCAATCTGTATGTCTGTATGTTTGGGATTTCCATCCAAACCGTTGGTCCCACGGACACGAAATTTTGCATGAGTGACCCCATCAACCCTGCGGGTAACATAGGGGGTGCGGGGCGAGGTCGACCTCCGAGGTCGGGGTCAAGGTTAAAGGGTCAGGATACCCATCATTCCATCCAGTTGCAGTCAAACATTTTGAAAATACTTTTACTAATAATCGATACTACAGAACTGGGAGTTTGATTTATGTAGTAGACGATTGCTGCAATGCTATAACAGTATATTACAGAATGGCAAAATGGAATCTGGCAGCTGTAGTATGTATTGGTTATGTTTTTTGTTAAGTTTATTTGATTGTTGTTATGTTAAGCGATGGTAACGAGTAGTATTTTGATCCATCATTGTTTTCCAAAAGCAGATTCATTTGCAAAATTAATTACAAACCAAGAAGCTTTCATTTCCTCCCGGGCAACGTCGGGTATACCAGCTATAGTACTGATATACGTAGCATTGCAGCAATCGGCTACTCCCAATTCTGTAGTATCGTTTATTAGTAATAGCATTTTTTAAATGTTCACTGCAATTACTACTGTATAAATCATTATTTAAAATACTTTTTAAAAACTATTTTCTAATAGAAAGAAAAGGTTTAAATTAAAACCATGTAAAAACATCCACAGGAACCTGATGATTCCAAATCTGCCCTTAGTTTTGCTCTGGGATCAACCGTTCAAAATTGATGCTAAGACACACACACACGGACACACAACTCTACTTTATATATCTATACAACAGTTTTAAAATGACCAAGAATTAACGTGAGGCGTGCCACTGTATATAGATAATTTTAAGCGGTCGAATTTATAACATTTTCGGACGGCTAATCGCACCTTTTATATAAATGGTATAACGACCTTTTTAAAACTAACGGTCACATATAGGAACGTGTTCGATTGTTGATATGCGTGTCCTTTCGGACGTCTATTCGACTTGTGACTGTTTCAGTTTACTGTGAAGAAATCGAATAATTTAACGACCTAAAAGTTAACGTAATTAACAATTGTTTTACTTGTGAATATACAGTAAATTGTTCTCCTAAATATGAAAATAATACTGAGTAAAGTAAATTTTACACAATAAAACTTGATGTTTACGTCAACAAAACTAAGTCCTAAATCTCTCGAAGAACAATCACTTTCAATTTAAAATTGGAATAAAATGGCATTCTGCACCTCTGTAATAAAAAATCTCTAAGGCATTTTAGGAAAGGTTATAATTATGTTCCTAGTGATTTAATGGCCAAATATATCTTTGTATCTCCCTATATAACCGTGTCTATCACGGGAAGCATTTGTGATGAAATATCGGGCTATACATCATTGAGACAATGCGTGAAAGATATATGCCGTTGATTTATCAGGGCTTATTTTGAATTGAGACCTGACAATTTTCATTTAAATAACCTCTTTTTCAGTCACCTGACAGCACATAACCAGGATTTATTTTTTGGTTTGAGAGTTGACAATACATCAATTTGAGAACAAACGAGCAGCTAACACTCTGACGGGTTCATCTGGGCCGGAAGAAGAGTTTCTGAAGAGGTGCAAATATTTAGCAAGTCCCCGGAGGAAAACCTTGCCAGACCGTGATGTTGCCTTCCCACGTCAGGTGCAGTCACACACACACACAACTTTCGCCGCTGCGCTGTGCCGCGAGTCGAAAGAAGCACTGGATGGATGGGTGTAGCAGTCTGCACTTGGATAAAATGTGAGGTCGGTGCTGATTCAAGGCAAAATTTTTCATCTGCTGCGTTCTTCACTCTCCCTATACTAACTACACGTGTGAGCCATATACAGTATACTGTAGATCAGCCACATAGGGTGACGACACATATAGCGTAGATCTCTTCCACAAGCTCTATTTGCCTTACTATTGCACTATCGCATGCCGTACAGCACACAACCCGGCCGGGACATGTTGCACCAACGCAAAACATGAAGCCCCGATTCCTCAACACCCAACGACTCGATGTTCAATGATAAACATACAAGGCGTAGCAGGCACAGAGCCGCCGCACAGTTGCGCGCTCCCCATGTCACTTTTCCCAGAGCTGCGACATCAAATAAACTCCTAAAATAATTAGAAATCTTTATCCGGCTATTGACAAAGCAAACCTTCGGAAGGAAACGCAAGCTGGCCAGGTAGAACGGAACTGACATCTCCGCGGCATGGAGGCTCTCTTTGTGACTCATTTTTTCCAGACTCCCCGAAGGTGGTCTAATGTTGAAGAATGCCACTTGTTTGCTGCGGTCAGAAGACACTAGTAAAATATTTGTTCGCATAATTTGGATTTTTGACGATCTTAAAACAATTCTCTAGCGACAAATGATAGAGAAAATGGAATTTAACAGATCCAGTGTTATAAAACATGTTGGTCAGATGAAATTCTTGCGATAAACAAAACTTTTTAAAAAAAATATTGTGTACTATAGTCTTTAAACCAAAAAACGAAAAATGAGTTATGTCATTAAAATATAAGATTCTAAAATTTAGTTTCTATGGTGCTTAAATCTTGCTCATTAGGAAAACAATGACAATAGAATCCTTGGTGTCTTGGAGTTCTACCAACCACATGAAAATTAACGCCAAAAAGACTCAGGTCTTAAACGTCGCCTCCAAGAATAAAGACAGGACCTGGACGGATCTGCAGATGAACGGAATCGACCTTCAACCTGTCCATTTGGTCAAACTCTTCGGTGTTCACATATATCTGACAGTTCAAAATGGGCATTCAGGTTGAAGCCATGTGTAAGAGAGCAAAGGTCCCTGTGAACGACATCAAAGAAATTTATGTCATGCTGATACGCAGCTTCCTTGAATACGTTTGCCCGGTATGGTACACCAATTAGACGAGGAGGGAACACTATGCAATAGAGGCGATCAAGAGAAGAGTCCTCCATATTCTGTGTCCTGACTACTCTTACGGTGAGGCATTGTGTTGTGCTTGGCCTTCAGTCTCTTGAGGTGCGTCGTGATCACCTCTCTGCGAAGTTCTTTGCCTCTATAGTGCAGGGAAACTGTACTTCCAATCTTCTTGATCCTTACCGTCGTGCTGTGGCCCCTATTGTGACGTGACTTTCGAATCACGTGTAGGTCCTCCCGTTTTTCTAACAGCCTTATTCCATATGTGGAGCTAAGTACTTGTTTAATCCCTTTTTGTGGGGCGTAATTATTTATTAGCACACTTTCAGTTGAGTGTTCATTTTGTAATAATTATTGTTATAATCTTTGTTTGTATACAACGGTGCATAACCAAATCCTTGGATTTCCAGCATTCGAATAAATCTCTATTCTACACTATAATATAAAGCAAATTTATGTATGATTGCATGAAACTATGGTGTTCAAAATCGATTTGAATTAGGTAATCAATAATATTCAATTAGTAAAGGAAGCAATCGGTTAAAACTAAAACTTGCTCAATTGAATATGCAGAATGTCAGGTTCAGGTGTGGTAGTTCTTTTTAATGGAAGAGATTTTATTTACGGGCGGATTCTTGAACTTTGTATGAACAATTTATGCATCCTCGCATCTCTCAGAGGGCCTTGTCTGTCGAGAGGAAAGGAAGGAAACGACGCGGACGCATCATTGGAATTCCCTTTTTTATGTATACAAGCACCTATAGAACGATGAATGTATGCGAAAAAAGATACCGAAAACATGTACTGTAATAAGGTACTGCATATGATTAGTTTATTTTTGTTTTATATGTCCCTAGGGAGATAAAAACTTTTAACTACCGCAAATTTACTTTTATCTCCCGCAAATCTTTCAAATTCAATTCAAAAAAATTGCGGATATTTATAATGTGCTTGCCATCTTAATCAAAAGTTTAGCTTAAATCATGAATAAAATATTGATTCCACATTTGAATATCAATATGAAATTTGCCATTGATTAACGTAATAATATTAAGAATTTTCCTATTATACAACCTAGGCAAGTAACTTTTTTGTTCTCACGGGCATATAAAACAAAAATAAAGACATTGACATACTTTGATTAGCGGGGAAAAGAATCCTCGAAGTACAATTGCCCTCGGACTGCGGCCTCTGGTGTAATTGTGCTTCTCGAATTTTATCTCCCGCTAATCGCGGTACGTAATATACCCAATCTAGCGGAATGATTACACTTTTTATCTTTTAATATAAACAATATCCAAATATAAAATAAAAATAAAAATATGATAAAAATCATACAACATTAGTTACAGAATAATCTACGTACTGTTTGAGATTGGTCAGTTGGCAGAAACTTGAATGTAAAAGTAGTTTATTTTTGTAAATTTATGCTTTGTTTAGAAAAAATAAGTTAACCAATCAATCAATAAATCAATAATGAGCAATGCCATATGATTGGTCTGTGGTGAAGAAGGTGTTCTTTATCTCCACAAAAACTTTCTTGACATTGCATATCAATCACGCAAGATAATAAAAAATGGAAACGTTTAGTCTCGAAAGGGTCTAAAAATCTACAACCGAAGTCTGTGCTACCCATATATGAATCAAAACATAGCGTTTGTTGTGTCCAGACATTAAAAGTGTGGACACCGTTTGTCGGTTTAGGAGGAGATAGAGAACACATATACAAATATATTCATAGTTGCACCTTTTTTTTCACTGTTTAATTTTCCAAGGATGATCTTGTATATGGATAAATATTTGGAATTTTAACTGTGAAGATAATCTCCAAGTCGGTTTTAAGTTAATTTACTCCATAGACATAAGATAATTACTTTGTATTTAAGTTGTTGCCGTTGTTCAACCCTTTTTCCTCGTACTAAAATCGATGCGGACCCTGAAGTCACTCAAGACAGATATTATATAGTTGTTGGTAGCACTGGCACTGTTAATAGAAGAACACCTCGGTCTCTTTATACTTTGACTTTGCGCACGTTCTCATTTGCTGTTTTCATACGAACGATTTGTGTGGTGGATTACTTTGAATCATATCGAATGCCTGACATTCCCTATATAATGTGAAGCGTGTAAATTCTGAAAAAATTCAGGTCAGAACTCAAAACCACTATATACTATATGTTTGCAAATCTATAGATGATTTATTATTATTCGATATCTATATATAGATCACATTAGCTGTGGGTGATGTTTGCTATTTTTAATACCTACTGTATCTATACTGTTTATCGATATATTTGTAAAAGACTGTCATATCCTAATACACTATACAAACATTCTTTAAATTGAGCTTCTTTATTCATTTCAGACCATTCAATTTGTTCAACTTAACGGTTGACTATACCGAATAGAAAATCCTTATTTTTCAAACCTTATATATAAATATGTATATACTTAAGGAAAATACATAGACAAATAAAATGCCAGTTGAATTCAATCTAAATGAATAATTAATGCGACATGAATATGTACAGTAATTTTAAGAGGACGCCTTATGAGAGAGAATGTATAATTTATTATTCGTTTGATCCGTATATGCATATATAGTAGACGAAGATTAGCTTTGTAGTTTTCCTTTATATGTAGGATGTCATTTTCTACAACGGAAAATTGTAAATTATTTTATTTTTACCGATGTAATGCTGCACAAAGTGTCAGGTATTTGAAAATTAATGATTCTTATATATTGTTTGTTTAAAAATCTCTCACATTTTCCTGTTTATCCAAGCTACTCTATTATGATCTCATGATATTTTGTAGCCAAACAACAAACCTGAAAGTTTATTCTAGGTAAGAATATTTTAAATAACACAGAGGTTGCCCATTTGATCACACGATATGGGGCTGCTCCCAGGACAGCGATACATTTCGCTGGCAATTAGTCTCCAGCATTTCAGCAAAGTTATGTAATCCTTCTTGAAATGTATATCGCATCGCAGGGAGACAAACACAACGACAGAACGAGAGAGGGATATCGTGGAAGAGTCATATTGGGGTGGTTAATGCAGGGGAAGCTGAGAAACTTCTCAAATGATAGGGTGGTCTTACACCTCTCCCGTCACCTGCATTTTTCGGAGCAGTATATAAAACTCTGTACCCCCTACCTCTGCCGAGCTTGCTTATTAAGTAGAAATGAAATCTTTCCGTGGATGAAAAGTCAAATTTCATCACACGCTGATTTTCTGGTTTTAATTTGAGACCTCTCCGTTCATTTCCCCTATTGCTTCTCTCTCTGCCGCTCTCCTGGTCTTCCGCTGGTTCGTTCTCTCCGTAGCCCGTCTTTGAAGTTGCATATAGAGAGCTGAGTCACACTCAACGGCTCTTCTTCCTCCCTCCCTCCCTCCCTCCCGACGTTGCGG
>JAUYWV010120148.1:0-11820 GCA_032274565.1 Nematoplana nigrocapitula
TGCTTGGTTGTGGGCAGTTTCAAGGGGACGAAGGTTGGACTTACAAGTGAAGGGAAACCAGGCAGGGGAGGCGTAGGCGATGGTGCTGCAAGCGAAGTTTTTGTAGAGGGCCCCTAAGGATTCCTTGGAAGGACCCCAGGAGTGTCTTCGTCAATAAATACGGCATCAAAATCTGGACTCGTTCGTTGTGACAAAGATACAGCTTATTGCAGCAACTTTGTCTACACCGAGGCTATGGTCCTGAAGTGGGACAAGTTGTGTTACAGATGACTGAGCAATTGGCAAACATTGGTGACAATCTGTTTACATCCGGTATCTTAGCAATGACACATCTGGCTAGGCAATTGGCGTATTGTGGTACAGTGAGACACAATCGTTGATTCTGGCCTCCTGCGATAATTGACGAACGAACGCCAACGAGAAGTGAATTCCTCCAAGCCCTACTGTCACTGAACAGAACCAACTGGGCTGTGGACACACTGGGCAATCCTGGTCTGAACCAGAAAGATATTATATAAGGATAATTCAGTATCTTTGGTACGAACTTACAGCGTTCAACGAAAGAGCCGACGATGGTCAGTGGCACTATTTGCGAATTTTGTGGATATAGCTGTCGACAATGCGTCAAAAAATCCACCGCAGACGTGTATTACTGGAGTCACTTGGAATGGCAATGATGACACCTGCTAGCAATGCCTGCGACATCCCTTAGGAACTACCTCCACCACCGATGGTGATGGTCGCACATGGACAATAGAGGCCAAAAGCCGTAGCTGTTGTTGTTGTTGTTACGGACGTGTGGGCGGTACCTGGGTCAGGCCACTCCTTGAACGCCAATATGGCTCGCTCGTCCTTCATCTCTTCAAGCTCCTCGGACAGGCCACTTGCCTCTCACATCCTCCTCAGAGCCGAACACCTCAACTAGTGGTCTTTACCACATACCATACCATACCACACATCTCGCAATCATACTCAGTGACCCCTCCAACTTCTTCTTGTAGTAACTGTCCAGGGGGCAGTGGCCGCTTCTTAGTTGGGCCAGCAAGACTTGTTCCTTGCGATTGGTTGCAGCTCTGGTTATTTTTCCATCGTAGATCCTCCTCTTTTTTTCCTGTCTGTCTGTCTCATTCCCTGTCTGGGGGGCGCGTCAGCACCCTGACCGCTCTCAGGAACGACAGAGCTCGTTTTCCGTCCCCGAGAATGGCGAGGGTGGGGCTGCCACCAAAGATGGAGAGGCGAAGGTTGGGGTGGGAGGGGCAGTGGAGGAGAAGATGGGGCAGTTCCTCCGGGGATTGAAGGCAGAGAGGGGAGTCGGATAGGCCGATCCGTTGCCGGTAGGCTACAAGGAGGGGGGAGTGTCCAGTGCGGAGCTGGGCAAAGGTCACGCTCGCGGAGCGAAGCGGGGGTTCTAGCGGGAGATGGGACCGTTGGGGAGGCATAGTCGGTGGGTGGCTGATTGAGGGTGGGTGGCGTATCGGCGCGATTCAGCCTGCGCGGCAGCCCTGAGGATGGCCGGACGCGCGCTGGACAAATCTACCGGGGTAGTCTGGGGCATGGAGGAGCCTCTGCGGGCTTCAGCGTTGGCGTCCTCGTTGCCCCGGATGTCACAGTGGCCCGAAATCCACTGGAGGTCTACCCGGTGGGTGTTACCCAGTGCCAGGAGGATGGGCCAGATCTGTCTGCGGGTGGAGTCCTTCTGGCACGAGTGGCCTGCGGCTAGTCTCCTAATTAAGGACTGGGAGTCGGATAGGAGGCGGATGCCCTGGAGGTCGTAGAGATCGGGCAGCTCTAGTGCGGACTCGAGGCCGCGTAGGCATGCCACCGCCTCCGCTCTGAAAGAGGACACGACTAGTCCTGCTGGGTAGGCGAGTTGACCGCGAGGATGACTCCAGATCCCCGGAGGACGTCGGGTTTGTGGCCGACCCGTCGGCCCAGATGGAGAGGTCAGCGGCGCGGAGTCGGTTTAGAGTTTCTAGAGCCGCCGCTTTATTGATGTGAGGGGGGTTCTCTTTCGAGCAGGCGGTGGAGGTGAAAGGGTGGAGAAAAACCCTGTCGACCTTCTCCCAGGGGGTGGGGCCGGTGATGGGTTCCTCTCTTGGAATCTGAGAGATCCCAGCCTGGTCTGCAGCCACTTTCGCTTCGTCCCTCCAATTCCGCCGGAAAGCGCAGCCCTTTCCGTACATATTCGTTACGGGAAGGCGGCTGCATGGAGACCTCTTTCTTTCCTCGCGGGTTAGTTGGTATTCTATCGTTTTCTTGGTCCACCTTTTCGCCACTCCAAATTCCACTTCCTGGTCCATATCTCTAGCATCCTTAGAACATATTCATCGCTCTCTCTTTCCCCTACACTCCCACGTGACCCGATACCCACTGCAGCACGACTGCGCCTGTCTTACTTATGTACCATTTTCCGGCGCTTTTCGGTAGTTCTCCCACACTATTTTATAAAATATTTTTTTAAATTTATGTTGCTTTTTCAAATTATGTGGAGGCGATGTGGTTCCGTACCAAGCAACGCAACGAAGGAGAATATGTAGCACCCATCGTACCTGTTTGGATTCCTACCTTTTTGAATTTATGTGGCGCCAGACCTATTTCCAGGATCCATTTCAGAATATCTTGGAACATATTCGAGAAGTATACCCACTTCTGTGACTTTTTCGGGAACCACTTTTTGTATGACTTTTGTGTTTTCCGTTCTGGAGTCCGTGGACGTAGAATATAAAAAAAAAATTTTTTTTTAAATGTAGGGGAACTACCGAAAAAGCGCCCATTTTTCATTTACTAGCAGGGTGTCGATGGTCATTCAAAACCTGCATTACAAAGTATGCTTTATCAAATCACTTGAAATCTAACAAATCTCGTGTAAAAATCTATCTTACAGTACTATAATTGTATTATTTATACTGTATACTACTAAATCAGTGAAGAATACTGCGAGAGTTTTATGAGAGAAAAATATGATCGTGATCGATGTTTTGTTTGTTTGCTAAAATCTTTACTTTTCTAAGATGGCATCATCGTCAAATTCGCTCTTTCCAATGCCACTGAAAAATATTAAAATGAGCAGTGATGTCTGGTTTTTGCGCCAAACTACTGGTTTTATATACGAACCATTCCGTTCGTGCGACTACAATCTATCTCCAATTTACTCAGAATAGGATATTCTGCTCACGAGATAGCCAGTGCATTTTTCAGGCCATAAAACATTCACAGTGTCCAACGCTATGTAAGCTGGAGACTGCAAGTTAATGAAAGCAGAAAAACACCAGAGCACCTTGGGAATGCGCGTCAACTACCGCATGTAATATAGAGAGTATAAGACTTTAAAGCAAAAAATAAAAAAATTGATTCATTTATTTCAGTGTCAAAATCTTCAACGAATGTCGCCGACACTGAGGCAAAATCTTTTGTAAATTTTAATGGGAATTTTTCAAACTGCACGTTCATTATAAATTAAGGATAGCAAGAATAACTCTATAATCGACTGGGAAAACTTTATGAGTGACATTCATTGCACTGTTATTTTTTATTAAAATATGTGCGTTATCATTATTTTTTGTTACAAAAGTGCCCTTCAAATTTAATCGTTGGATAATAAAAATTTTCCGATTAAATATTTTTGAAATTTATTCCATGTTAGGAAAAATCTCCATAATAGCAGTTAGGTCATTATCAATATAATGTTGATCGTGTTGACTCAAACAAACAATACTACCATTTATGCTATAACCTAATTTGACACATATAGATCAGTACACGATCGAGTAGGTAGATCAAAGTCAGGCAAGGAAGGAACACAGATCATCGTTCAAGTCTAGGCCAGAAGTGGCCACAATTAATTATATACTTTATATCGATTGTATATTTCTAATGGGAGACGTTTTTTGTTTCGCCAGTGGTATATGTCTTTACTAATCTCATCCTCAATTTAAAATCTGGGCTTCCGCTCGGCGTTTATGGCACTATATTGGGTATCATACGAAAGCTAGGAACATGTTCTATTTTTGTCGGTAACTCAAGAAACGACATTACATGTAGTAGCTATCTGGTTAAAGATACGCTTTATAGAATGAGAAACAGCGACATACATAGATACACCAGATGACTTTCTGACCAAATATTTGCCCGCTTGCAGCCCTTGTTCAATATATTCACACAATTTTATATCCCCTGAAAGACGACAACGTTATCTAAAAAATAGCAGTTGCAGAATTTTGATTTCAAATAGGAGGCTCGTCAATTTTATTGATTTTCCCAATTACTTTACACTACGCGAGGAACATGCGGTCCAGTAGTCGCATATCATTCATTATCAGATAAAAAAGTGTACCGATGGATACACGTTGCCAGTTAAAGGCTGGGATTAAAATCTCCTATAGTGCTGCTTTATGGTTTTAAGATTTGGTACTTCCGCCGCGCCGCGAATCAATACAATAGCCTCATGGGGAGATAAAATCCAACTTTTCAATTTACAATGCACCACGACTGTGTAGGGTATATAGACAACAGCATTAGGGTTGTTATAGCGACGACATTGGTGTTTTTCAGAGAGAAACGATCGTCGGATGTGTTTCTCATGTTTGTTTATAATCCGGACAAAAAATCAGTAGCACAAGTGAGAAGCGGAAGAAGCCAGCCTCCCTCTCCCCTGCCGAAGTCAGCAAGCAGAGAAGACGTCGGGGAGTCAGATCTAATCCGGCGATGCCCGACGGAGAAATCAGATGGTGGCAATTGCAGGCATGGAGGTTGGTGTACAACCTGGCAGATGGTAATAGTTATCTGGAGAAGGTCACAAGGCGCTGGAGACATATACTTCGGAGGGCTTCAAAGAATAGAAGAGATGATGTCAAACCGATATTCCGGTAGATGCCACCCTCCTTATCTGCTATCAGAGTTCTGCAAAAAGGTCCATTGCGTGTCACCAGTGAAATAGAGGCATCAATATAGAAATATCTGCTCATGCTAGTTGACCAAAATCGCTCCCCCCATATCGGAAGGATCACATTTCAGTTCGTGTCAGCTCAATGTGGTGTGAGCAGAAATGAAATCATTCAGACGAAAGCTACTGAAGCGGCGAGATATCTGAATGAGCAAGAAGCTCGAATAAATCGCGCAAGTACCAAGGCACGTATCGGAAGAAGAAAACCACACAAACAATTGCTCTTCCAATCCTTCACGACACACAGAACGGTATGTACAGAGCCATTCAGACTCTTATATCGCAGTTAAGAACAGGTGAATGCAGGAAAGCTAGCTGGCAAATTCTTCTATTTGATCAACAACGAGGATTGCAGATGGTGTGGCAATAGACAAGAGACTGTCAATCACATCTTCAACGAGTGTCAGGCTGATCTGGTATCAACAAAAGTATCGCTATGGAATGTTTAGTGCTGGAGACCTTTTTTTCTGATCTTTCCTCATCAGCTAAGTTTTTTGAACACCTTCCCAGACCATGTTTCACAGTGAAGGGGGGTTCCTGCATGTAGTGGTTGCAGCTACTTTGGTTGGTCTTTTCGATCCGGGAGAGTAGGGCCACTCACTGCGTGCTTTGGCGCTGCAGTGTAGGTAGGCCCTGCTGGTCAGCCCTATATCTCTGGATGTAACCGAAGAAATAGCACGCGAAGTTAAATAGGTATTGTCACCATTTTTCCATGAAAGCATTACGGCTTTTTTTCTGTTTTGAATCGAAACAATATCCAAATGAAATTGGAATGTCGGAAGTGCTTTATTTATTCACTAACTGATGGTAAAAACCGTTTTATATATTTTTTCAAATGCATCTGCTTTTGGCGTAGTACCCACTTTTAATGTATGTCATGCATGAAATTGCTACGTGCTACCATCGATCGACAATTTCAAAAGACATATTACAAAAACACCGGTGGGGTAATTTATTACCCAATGAATTTTTTTATGTTCATATATAAATGGTTATTTCTTTATGACATCTTAATTTTAGTTGGTCTACTATATGCTTACTGATTTTCAGGTCAAAAGTTTATTCGGGATAATCATTTTTATTTGCTAAATCATTTGAATAATATAGTGACGTTAAATACGAACGGGGTAAATAATTATTATCCCATATACGCAAAATAATGCATAGACTAAAATGTAATTCAAAAAACTAGAAATGAACACTATACTCCATGCCTGATACTAATCAAGTAATATAATATCATGTGGCATTTAGGATATTGTCATTTTTTAATAGTATTTTTCCCATTTGCCATAATATAGCCCGCGGACGAGTAGCATTTAATTGAGTTAATAATATTTTATATTTTATTCAGAGTAAGGTCCTTTTCTGTACGTGTGTTTAAACATAATATTATAATCAGATTTGTATTCTAGAGTTTTTTTAAGTTAGAATCATCGCTCTCTCTCTCTCTCTCTGTTATTTGTATGCCATATTCATGCAGAATAAATTCATAGTAACTGCGCAAATTAACAGGAATACTTACCTATAGTTAATCACCAAATTTAGTCATATGCATGAAATTACAAAAACTGCGGCATTTACTCGTAAGTCCTATATTCCTATCCTACTCAGATGCTGAAAGTACGCTGATAGCTACGAGGTACTATAGGCTTCTTGGCATAAGCAGAAAAACTGCGCAATGATCGCAAGGATGAACGTGATCTTTCGATTCCAACGAGATGTCACAATGGTTTCGCACCATTTCCCCCAAACATCTCAAACAGTGATTATATTATACTTTCTGTTTATCAGAATACTGTTGTTGAAGCTGGGAAAATTTGAAACCATGCCACTTGATTAGAATCAACATGACTGGGGTGTGGTGGATACACTAGATGAAATTGTTCGTTCACAGTTAAACGTCTCGCGGAAAGTGACGGGGTCTGTACTATAGCAGCATGCAATGCCTATATCTTAGAATCTTATCCATCTAACCTGGTTGCCAAAAACTGCTCAATGCTCGCTCCTTCTGTCTTTTCCTAAAAAACGTTTCAGTTTTATTTGTATACGTTATTAATAGTATAGCTTTAAAAATTATCTAATTATTATGCGTAATAAGGTTAAATGCGTGGGCGTATTGCAAAACATATAATAATTGAAAATATGGAATACTAATCAAATTAGATAAAAAGCTCTTTGGAAATGCATCATGTGATAATTAACTGTACGGTGTCTTATTTGCCCTTAAAATCACCATGGTGTTATAAATTACCCCATCTGACCTTATGGGATTTTTTATTTAACGTCAATGGTCTTATTCTGTAACATATTTGATGCAGGGCGCGCGGACTTGAGGCGTTCGTACAGCCTCTGTTTAATGACCACAATGCGTTGTGCAAGTGTTTCGCAGTCGCGTGAGCAATTGTTTGACGCGCAATTGCTTTTAAGGCCAGCAAGCAGTGCCTTATGTCGTTTCGATGATCTCTCATTCTCTTGGCAACCATCAGTTCATTTTCTTTTTTGGCATTTTTAATTACCATCACCATGTCAACTTTACTATTTCAATGTAATTCAATTCCAAGTCTGCTTGTTTAATCATAAGTAAACAAATTTATGACTCATTCGTAAACAGTAATTTGAAAATGGTTGATGATTATTTGTCGTTATTAATGACCGATTGTTCTGGAATTGTTTAAATTTTATAGATAAAATAGAATACCCGAAGTTATTTATGCATACTATACTGTATTTCGGGTCTCTTCACGGATGCAAACGACCATTTAGATAAGGTTACAGGACAGATTGAAAGTTCTGGATCCGCCACTGTGGTACTCATGTCGTTGAAAAGGATAATATTAGAAGAACAAGAAGAAGTGAAGAGGAGCTTCAATCCCCAATAAGAGCTAAATTGCATCGTTGTGGAAACACCGAGTAAGTCTATGAAGTGTCTCATCCTAGAATGAAGCAGCACTTTCGCCATCCAGAATCCCACGCCTTTGCGAATTTGCGAGAGAAGTCGAGGAAAGTCTGCGTGGAGAATTTGAAGAGGAAAATTCTACAACAAACTTCTGTTATATCCACATTTGTGAAGGAGTTTGAGTTTTCTGCTGCACAAGGACTCGTTGTTGTTGTTTCTCACACAACGGGTCTTGCTTCTCCTCATCTGGTGGGAACAGAAAGTGCGCCGCTATATCTTCAAATGGAATTGATGTTGATGATTATTGCCGGCAAGGGCGTCACCGGAGCTCACGGGATAGAGCACTCCGGGCATACGCCAGGACCTCCTTCGGTTTGGAGACGAGGACCGAGAGTGGGGGCGCGCCGTCCAAGACTGACCACTTTTCGCCAAATACATGCTTTAAAAAGCAGTGTTTAATATGGAATGCTAAAAACACTCTCGTTCTCTCTTCGGAAACACTTCTGTGTGCGAAACAGTTTTTTCACGTATGAGATATTTGAAGAACACTTTACCGAACCCGAATAGTGGAGGAGAGCAAACTGGAGTCCGGAATACGACTGATGGTTTCTAGCGACTATCCTGATTTCGTGCGTCTCTATAGGCAAGCGTGTAAGACCAGGGCAGCCATTGATGTGCTGATTGTTTAGTATGCCTGCAGACATTCACTAAATCAGTTTGTGTTGACATTACTTCTTCAATAAACTTTTGATTCATTTTAGATTTGCATGCCCGTAGCCAAGAATTTTCAAAGAGGGGTGCGCTATATAGTAAATTAGGCGCGCCTATATACCAGGTGTCCCAAATTAAAAAAAATATCTAACTGAATGCATATATCTTTGTTAATACATCATCATACAGTACTTTGATGTGTTGATTAAATTGAAAATTTTATGGTTTATTATCAAATTTGAAATTAAAAAATGTCATTTTTAGACTACAGCAAAATAGATGCAGAATACAATTTAAAATCATCAAATCTTACTTTAATTTAATTTTATAAATGTGTTTCCAAAACAATAATACTATATATAATACTTGCAAGAGAAACACCAACGGTCAATATCTTCTTAAAAATATAATTCGAACATTCTTCGCTGTTTAATTTAATGATGTATTCAGCATCTATATTTTGCTAAATTGAAATTGACATATTTTATTTATTTTTAATTTAATCAACACACCAACGTAAAATATGAGTTTCCTCTTTCTTTGATATAGATTTCATTCAAATTGATGATATAAATACTTTTCTAGTGTATCTTAATACTCGAGAGGGGCGCCTTGTGTGAAAATGCTTCATTTCATCCAGTACAACTCTAAGTCTTGAGAGGGGCGCATTGGGAGTGCACATGCAACACGGTGCACCCCCCCCCCCCAGCCTACGGTCCTGATTTGCTTGCCCCTTTCGTTAGTTAAGCGTTATTTTAATGTATTTCAGTTATTACTTAAATTTACTTTATTTAATCGTGTAGAGAGACTAAAACATTAGTCGCGTAGCTAGTAAAGCTTATGGTGTCTGTGTATTGGATGTACACGTCTTAAATAATATCTTAAACACTTAATAACAGTATAGTGTACACATATCATGTGAAACGAGCTTAACGACCGGCCAACAGAACTGAGAGTGTTCGAGGCGAACGCCACAATCGTTTACAACTTTCTGTTATGTGGCCGGCAATGACTAAAAGGTTGGGCACCCCTAGTCTACTAGTATATAGACAGCGAACACCATACACACAAACACAGAGGCAATTAATGTTTGCAAGCTCTCCATATTATCACATCCTGAGGAATAACGAGAAAATAACGAGGAATGCAAAGAAAAGGAAAAATGCCACTCCTCAAACTGTTAAAATACAAATTTACTTGATCCGCTGTTTTGTGATGCTAGACTCATCTTGCGGCGTGTGACCCTGCGGTATTTTATGTTACCCCCCGGAAACTCCTCCTCCTCCTTCTACTATTGTGCAGTTTTATTTTTCCCTAAACTCAGCCCAGTTAACGTCTACGAATCATTTCCAGCTGTCCTGCGATGTCTAAAAAAGATGATTGGGGGGTGCTTTTGTCACTTCGCCTTCGGGCACTGCGGCATTCAACTCTTTTCTGCACTTCTCAGTTTAATTTTCTACAGAATGATGAAGTTGAGTTATGTAGTACGTGATAGCTGTATTACTGAGTCAAGATACTACAGATTAAGAGATTTTCATTATGCAGTAGACGATCACTATGTTGCTAGATAAATATACTATAGATTGAGCAGAGTTGTTAAATAATACCTATATTACCTTGACAAGAGTCGTTAGAGAAGACATCGGTCGCTGTGTACCAACATATATTTCAGGCTGCTAATTAGTAGATATGCTAGCAATTACTAGGATTTACAATGCACTAACATATTTCAGTCTAGTGTGCACTTTTTGCGAGGCTCCTTAGCAGTTGACGGCTTGTAGTTCTCAACTATTCACATCAAAGGGCAATCCTTCGCACATCTGGATTTTTGGTTTGCACTAACAATTTCCCTGCAGAGAGTTCCATGATACATGCGAGATCGTTGGAGACAGGCTGAAAAAGAATTGATTTGAGTGTTGAAGTTTACGGTTGTTTCAAACTTCTCGTTGACGAATATCTGGAGTTGATCAGATTTTTCGATACCTAGAATACTTTTGGTATGGAATTCTTTACTTTAATTGTGTAGTCATCTTACAACCTAAGAAATGGAATTAAACGGAAATAGAACCAGTATTCGTATTCCTTTGTTTATATAAGGTATACTGTATCTTCGTCTTTTCTATACAATAAGCGGTCTTTTTACTTTTTCTACATTTTTAGGTAGAATCTACGGCTTGTAATCAGAGGGCTCGGCTTTACTGCTTAAAATATTGTTTTACACCAGAATTTTACGCACCCCACAGTACGTGGGTCCAAGCTTACACAAAGTAAACACAATAACACTGACATAGTTCATAAACCGGTCAAATAGACAAAGCACTGTTAGCTGTTAACACCGATCACCTCGACGTCACGTGACGGCCTTAGCAACTAGCATGTACTATAGTCTGGAAAATAAATTGACGTCATCAGTATTCTCAAATCTATTTATAAGTGAGTTGGAGGCTGCGTAAGTTTAACTACTGTCAGGTATTGACATACTCGGGCTTCCTCGAGTGTTCTGATGGAAACAATACGCCATCACATAATAAATAAGATCTCTTATATTCATGGACTAAACGAGAAAGGCCAATCCTTATGTTAATGATCAGTATTACATGTGTAATATTACCACTGTTAGCGAAATAGAACAATTGTTTTATTCATAGCATAATCCCATTGAGTTATATTTTATTGATTTTAATCAAATATGCTCAAACAAATTTATTAGATATACTTTAAAATTAAACTGGGCACAACCTGTAATACAATAACATTTGAACACACAAACGGAAAGTGCTCATATAAACAATTGTCTGCAAAGCTATTTGTTATGTGAATCAACTTTAAAATAATAATCTGGAACTTTTCGCGCACAAAATAAAATTTCATATCTGAAAGTAGAGAAATTTGTTTCATTTTTAAGATTTACAATTAATACGGATACAAGACAGTAGATTGTAAAGGTTCTAGCACAATTATAAGTTCCAAACACCTAAATAAGAAGAATATGTATAAATGGAAATATATATAAATTCATGCATGCATACCCAAACAGAAGTTACATAACGTCAAGTCTCCTCTTCACATCAGTTGAGAAAACAATAAAGCATATCACCATTATGATGCTCAATGGCAGATAAAAGATAATTCTCATGTTGGTGTCGTTTGTCCATTGGATGGCGTTGTTTAACTTGTCTTGCTTATTGACAGCTCAGGATGTTGGATGACGTCAATAATGATGAAGTCGTCGGTAAATTTGATCTTAGCTGCCAGGTCGTTTATCATC
>JAUYWV010120181.1:0-11818 GCA_032274565.1 Nematoplana nigrocapitula
CAGTACACATAATGATCAATTCTGTACCACTTTTCACGACCAAAGCAAAAATTGTCTGCAAGCAATTGAAAATTAAGCTCAAGCAATTTCAAACGATATTAACTGAAATTATCAAAACAATTGATCGATAGCATTTTCAATTTGAATTAATTCAAATTACCAGTATATTTTTGCCATGTTATTGGTCATATATTCGTACAAGTGGAACAGATATGGTTCTTTAGCTTGCAAGTTATCGGGGATTAGGTCAGTTCAGGTATTTCCTGGACACCCTGTATTTTCCTCTTTCAGCGGATATTAAATTGTGTGAATGTTTTTTAACAATGACTGCGCGCACACAAATTTAAAATCTACCAAGACAATTGTAAGAAAAATGTGATGTGCAATGCAAAACTACTGACGCTAAATCGTTTCTCAATAAAATTCATTGAATGATATTTAAATTCCGCAACTGATTCGTTTAGACAATACTTTCCTCTTTCTTTATATGGAATATGGTGGGAAAATGTTTAACATAGATTTCGCGATTGTTCAAATTGTAGTTTCTTTTTATGAGTATTTGGGAAGAAAGTCAACTGGTGTGCCTATGTCGCTGTTTTTCACTCTATAAAGTGTATATTTAGTTTCTTGCGTTTTCGTCAAATAGAGCATGTTCCTATATCTTTCGTATGATACGAAATAGTGGCGTAGCACGCAAGCCCAGATTATAAATTTAGGATGACATTAGGTAATAACGTAAAACTCTGCAGCGTGCGGACTCACATTTCGTAGGTCATAACGCCGATGCTCCAGATATCAGTGAAAAAGCCTTGCGCTTCGTACTGGAGCACTTCGGGTGCGGCGAAAAGTGTGGTGCCCACTATTCGCTTGGGCGGATTGAGCGGGTCGCAGATCGTCGCCAGTCCGAAATCGATCAGTTTGATCTGGGTGGAGCCGGGCCTCTGGAGAAGGATGTTGTCTGGCTTGAGATCACCATGGATCACTCTCCGCGAGTGGATGAACTCGGCGGCGGAGAGGATCTGGCGGAGGAAGTCAGCCGCGTTGTCCTCGGTCAACTTTTCCTCGCGGGCGATCCAATCGAACAGTTCCCCGCCCGACACGCTGAAAGAAATCGATGACAGTGATCGATAACAGCGAATCCAGGAGTTACTAAAAATAACACGCAATCTACAAAGCGTTCAGCTCAAATTATGTTTGACAGTTGTTCAATAACTTTGAACCCTGACACCTAGTTACACAGCTGTAAAGTGTCACGGGGTCTGTAAAGATGTCCCGAAGCCTTGTAGCCTACTCTGATTTCAAGAAAAATAGTTTTCATTCTAAAAAACCGACAAACCTGAAACTCTAAAAGAAACCAGATATTTCGTTACGGCAAGCTACATGTGATTCTATTGGATAACAGTTACTATGGCAACGGATTCACTGGGCCGCACTGATTCTCGGTTCAGAAAGAGGTGTGAGGAGTTAAAATACGATGAGGTCTGACCAAAGTCAATCTAGTTAATTGATCTATGATTCGATATCATGGGGCTGACAACAGGTTATACTGTAGCACAAGACGACATCCAGAAATAAATTAAATGTCAACGATGCTTTTTGCACAGATCCAAAATATTTTCCAAGTTAATTTAATCCATGAGACAGTAAACTTAATACAAATTCCCGCAAATTTAGTGCAAGTCTGAAAACTATTTTGTATTTTCTTATGAATTTTATTTACAATCGTAGTTATAGTATTGATCCACTTGTATACATGGTGCTATCGGAATACAAAGTCGTGTTCGGGCAAAAGTAGAAACGCAATATTTTTTTTAATAATAGAGGACTGGTGGATGGCAGATTTTACTATCCTTGCTTAAGCTAGAACAATGCTTTTATTAGATGTCTTAGAAGCTTTGGACATAAAACGCTTGAAGCCGAATATTTCTGTACAGAAGGAAACTATGCCTTTTCTCTTTCATTACCTTAGTAGAGCCTTTTATTATTTATTACTGGTTTATAGTGACATGTCGTTTTTTCTCTTTTTATTGTAAATTTACTGCCTATTTCGCATGTTTCTTTTAATGGCTACCTTGATTTGTTTCGTTTCCTTCGGCTTCTTCCTTCGTATTGTTCGACAATTTCATCTGTCTACTTGTCCAGCCAGATCTCTCTGAGTTTTACTCTCTATACCGCTTTATACCGCGGTGATTCTAACACTGTCTTGTCATAACGGCAGTATTCATCTGATGAGTTGCAGTGATAATACTGCATATATACATGAATTTTAAGAACACTTCGGCATTTCTATTCATTTTAAAGATATATTTTATACTTCTCAAAAATTATTTTGTGACAATCCCATATATGACAAGTTGGGAAAATTTTGGGATGGCTCTGCTTTGTCTGTCTCTTTACGGGAACGTTGACACTGATGGTATCCAAGGAATCACCACTGTGTTCAAGTGAAGATTGTGGTGCGTGTCGCGACAAATTAAGCGATTGTTCTACCATCTTGGAGAGTTGTGATTCCGATTCTGAGCTAGACGTTAGGAAGGGCATCGCCATTATGGACTTGAGATCATCAAAGTACGATTTTTTCTAATTGGGATGTAACATGTTTTTTAAATATTTTTCAGCGAAGATTTTGTCTTTTGTATACATTTATTTATACGGCAAGCTGCTAGTCTCAGTTTAAAATATTAAACGCGTCCGCTAGCTCGAAATGTATAACCAAAGAAATATCACTTGCACTAAAAGTTCAAATCGAATGCCGCCACCATTTCCATGGAAGCACAACAGATCGCATATCAATAACAGGTATAAAATGAGGTAAAGATTTGATAGTCTTAAAAGTGTCTAAAAAGGCCCGAAAACGGAATCTGTGGCTCCTATAGCGTTTATTTGACGTCAGGGAGCGCTCTACGCAAGTGTTGCATTGTCGCGGGCTTGAGACATTCGTGCAGCATTTGTTTAATGACGGGCAGTGCGCTGTGCAAGGGTTTCACAGTCACATTCGCGAAAGGTTGACGAGCAGTAACTTCTAATGTGTTTCTTCGTTTCGATTCACTCTGATTCTCTTGACAGTCCGTGACTGGGAGCCATTAGTTGATTTTCTTTTTTGGCATTTTGTCGCGAATTACAATCACTATGTTAAGTTTATAATTTCAATGTAATTCAATTTATAGTTCTGCTTGTATATTCATTAATTAACAAATAATCAACTATTTTGATTCTTCGTTTTTAATATTGACCGATTGTTCTGTAATTCTCGGTCTGTTTTATGATTAAGTTACGTACAAATGTGGCAAATTTTGTTCGAATCATTGATGAAAATTTGGAGGTTTTGCGTATAATGTGTTGTAAAAGTCAATAAAAGTAAATGCTATATGTAATTGTTTTCAGTAACGATTTCACTGAGACTTACGCTGTTCTTTATCTCCACGAAATTGCTTTAAGATCGCATATCAAGAGCAGGTATAAAAATGACGTATATTTTTGGTAGTCTAAAAAGGGTTTGAAACGGAACCTGTGGCACCCATACGAATGAACTTAAAAATCACATAGTGCATGCCCTGCTCCGCTATATTCAAATGGCGGGTGCACAAAATTTCAGCACTCTCCGATTGATGGCCTAGGAGGAGATAGCAAACACAGAGAAGACAGACAGGCAGACAATTAATGTTATCACATTTAGGGGATATTTTTCTATTTGTAATATTGTTAAGGTATATGCATTGTTATTAATTGTTAAATTTCTAATACGATTTTCGAGATTGTTTACTTTAACTTTCATCCTAATAATGGTTACTGTATAACGGGAAAATGGCGCAATAAATTTGTTCAATGACTGCCGGTTTTCTTTTGGTCTTACTAAAAGATTCCTCGTGCTAGTAATAAAAATTGCATTGCTGCTGAATAACAAATACTGTAGTTAAACGGAACTAACATTGAAAGCAGCACACCGCCCTCTAAATTCTACAATGCCTGCATGTACTACCTTTGATTCTGGCATTGTTCTCTGTTTGTGATTTCGATAAGATCAGATTAGAAGGACGTAAGTACACTCTATTACACTAATTAGCATTTCATTAGGATAGATGTCATAATCTGCAATACGGTGTACGAAATTGCATGCATTCTAGGCAGGACTTGTATATCAGATCCAGGATATACAGTAGCTACTACCAGAGAATGTACTCTGTATTGCAGTGAAACAATAGACGCCATATTTGTACAAACGCCAGAATATTATTGCAACAAGGCGTTTAAAGAAATAGACACTATGAAGTCATATAGGACACTGTAAATTACTCTATGATATAGGAGCTGTTGAGGGACCTTTGCTACATCCATGTTCACGGTTATCAACTGACAATCTATTGTAATGAAGCTGTCAATGATCATTTTGTTTGCTCAGTGTTTATATATACGAATTTCGTGTTATGTCTAGCAGTGGCCTTTCCATTATCAAATTAAGGGTTGCTTCCTTTACCTGCCTGTTTATGGAAGAAATCTCTCTATGTTTGTTCGTTTGTTTGTTCTCCAAAACCTCGAGATTCTGATATCGCAGCGCGTCGCCGTCCGTTTATTGTTTTTAAATTAATTCATTCAAACCGATAAGGTTCCGTTCATCGGGTCTGTTTAGACTCTTTCCAGTCTACCGAATCTTTACGTCATTTTATACCTGTTCTGGATATGCAATCTCAGTGAATATTTAGGCAGTTAAAGAACACCTTACGCCGCTTGATGCTTGCTATTTTTGTTATATTGATCAATGGTAGTGAGTAGCACTTTTATGTATGCTTGTTTTCCACTTGTATAAGGAGTGTGCGCCACGCCAAAAGCAGATTCCCTATTAGCAGAAGTCGCCTGGTGAACCTAAGAGAATGGCCTCAGTCTTAGGCGGAAATCGATATGGAAGACATCTGGTTATAGATAGCTTAAGTGTGCGCGTGGATCACGCTGCACCTCCAGTAGATACCAAGGCACGCAGGAATCGAAGGCAACGACAGAGCAGACTCCCTAGCTTCCAGGGGAATGGCAATGGACCAAAGCAGGGCAAAGTTCCCCTTTAGCACGGCTAAAACTCCGGCTTTTAAAACATACCTGTTTACATTTGCCATATATGACTCTGAAACTTGGGCAATGATTTAGAACGATCAATAATAATTAATAGACAGTTTTGAGGTGTGGAGCTACGGTTGACTGATGAGGATATCTTCGATAGAAAGACGGAAAACCAATGGGTTTGGGATCTAATGGGAGCAAAGTTAACTCTTCGCAAAGAAAGCACCAACAGAAAAGTGCGTTTCTTTTTGGCCATCTGCTTAGGGATGGAGGAAAGGAAAAGAGGACAATCCAGGGAAAGATAGATCACAAACGGAAACGCGGCAGGCAAACACTTTTGTGGGCCAAAGACATCACATCTTGGTGTGGTGGAGGAATCGCACACGTGTGTAATCATACCCTGGACAGAGGAATATGACGTGCTCTCGTAATGACCAGAGCAGCGCAATTCGACACCAACTGGCCTAGAGAGAGAAAGAAGGCCATCATCAAGCAGAAGGGTCGGGATGAGTTGATGAAAAGGTAAGACAGATCGCATGAGATTCAGAGTGGAGGAAGAGAGCCGCCGGAAACTGTTTGAGCACGATCAGCCGGCTATGGGAGGCGAGTGAGAGCGGGAGGCCACCGGCAAAGCAAGCGGTTGAAGGACTCCGCACCTACCACCAGCTGCGCGTAGGAAAATGGAGAGAGAACAATGTCCTTCCGAGGCAACGAGGAGGTGGTCACCAACTCGCCAACCTGTGGGGTGCGATCCAGTTGGAGTGCCACGATGTGGTGGCGGCCCACTGGCGACGCAAGATATGTGGCCTGACCCATCGGCGCAAGACCTCATCGCATGTGACTAAAAAGTAGTTGAGTACATCATCAGGCTACCGCGGGACTCCTCGCCCCGATATGAGACAACAGAACAGCCCGGTCTGACCTCCCGGTTTGCAGAAGAAGAACGTGGTCAATCTTCTGCTATCTCACGAGAGTCCTCTCCTGAATCCAAGCTAGAGGCAGACCTTGTTCAAGGGTTCATAGTCGCCGTCTTAGTGGCATCTTTTTTAGTGAAAACAATATATATGTTAATCAACCAAATTTATAGGGAATCCCGGCTGAACATTGTTCAGCGACATGCCTTTTGACCACTAGTTTACACCATATTATGCCTATCTTTGCGAGTAAAAATAATCATAAGGTATTGATTAGCCAATCAAATTGCTTCTGTCGATTTCTCATCGATTGATGTCTGGCGAATTTAGAAAGCACTTGTGACGAAAAATCTATTTTTAAGTTTGTTCATACGATACGCAAAACAAAAAAGAATTCCACACATACTGCAGCACTAGGCTTACTATTTGGTACTCACTATTCCATAAAAATATAGAACTTTCGCCCGGTATCGTAGGCGCTGTGGAAGGCCATCAGGAGGGGATGGGGTCCCAAATGCTTCATGATCTCCACCTCACCACACACCGTCTTCCATTCAGGTCGATGATAGCGGATCACCTTGGCTGCCAGTTTGATACCAGTTTTGCGCTCCTTACATTCCCAAACTACGCCAAATCGCCCGCTGAAATAGAAAGGAGAATATATGGATAATCATCGAATTTGTTATAATTAATGAATCTGTCTGTCTTCCAGTTTACTTGTGTCCAGAGACAAATATTATTGTTTTACTATAAAGATCAGCAGAATAAGGCGTAGAAAAGTCAACTGAAACTCGAAATCTTATCTAATGGTGACGAATGATCTAAGTACATCAGAGACACCTATAACAGCGTAGAGCGAATTTCTTTAAAAAAGAAAAACTAATGTAAAGTCTCAAACAGAAAAGAATAACGAACGATGTTATGATAGACATTTTTTGCAACTCGTTTCGTCTATACCAGTAGGCATTTCCAAGCAGATTCAAAAGTGAGTAAATCGAGAAAATAATAACCAATTTAAACAAACAAGACACAGAAATCACAAAGTTTTAGAACAGTTTCAGCGTATAGAAAGCCCCAGCATTCAATGAGTGTCTATTGAGAGGTGGGTTGGATGCTTTGATCCACGGCTATATGACAGACAACTCAAAGTCACAATTCAGGAATCCAGGATTTGAAATAATTTTGATTGAAGAACGTTCGTACATTTCAGACACTGTAATAGGTGAGGATTAACCCCAGAATTGGCAGGATCAAGGAGCATACATCTGCCAATTCTGGGGTTAATCCTCACATTTTACGGTGTATGAGTTGTACGAACGTTCCTCCATCAAAATTGTTTCGAATCCTGGATTCTGGTAATTCTCACTTTGAGTTATCTGTCAAAGGGGCATTGCGGATCAAAGCGTCCAACCCAGCTCTCAATAGTGGGGCTTCCTATACGTCGACCTATTCCAAGCATTGTGATTTGTGTGTGTCTTGTTTGTTTAAATTGGTTATTATTTTTTCGATTTACACACTTTTGAATCTGCTTGAAAATGCCTACTGGTATAGGCGAAACTACATAGTTATATTAAAAATGTTTAACATAACCTCGTTCGTTATTCTTTTCTGTTTGAAACTTTACTTGAGAAATATCTCCACTTTCCCAGAACTGTATCAAAAACTATTGTCCTAAAACGTCTACAGTGTAAAGGACTACACGATTGTAAACTTCGTTTGAGGAATTCAATATTTTTACAAAACCTAATCAAACTATCACGCAAAACTACAGTAAGACCCGCGAAGATACTTGTATGGACGTTTTGTGAGAGTATACCGAGAAAAGGGATTTGTCCAGATACATCGCCTGGTGGCATTCCTGACATATCTGACAGTTCATCTCGACAGTCACCGATTAGAAACATTGCGACTCACGGTTTAAAATAGTCGTTCACTTCTGTGATACACTTCTCAAATTTACTGAAAACGCCACTACTCATTTTGAACTCAGTGCAGCTGATCTCCAAATGACTTTTAATAGAACTGTTTCATCCGGTGAGTGTTTATCCTTATTGATTTCCCTCTTCATCCATGAAGCCAACATTACCACTATTTTTAGTTAATTATTGATTTCCTAGTAATCAATAATTATGACAATAAAACTGAATAGCGAGTGTAATGTACCGAGCGGAGCTTTCACCTTTCGACCGCTCGAAAAGATAAAATTCCAAGTTGAGTACTTAAAATGTCCTCCAGTGACAATTTTAATGACGAACTAAATATTTTATGTTTGCAAATTTAATCGTAACGACTGTTTCGATAGTTTCATTGCGTCTCGACAAACCTGCGAAGATTGTTTGGTAGAAAATTTTTTTTTCTTATATTCTAAGTGTAAACTGAGTTTTAAAAATGGCGATTGTAGTCCGACTATACCAATCCTGTTGTTGTAACCAAAGCTGTAAGAGGTTAATCTCATTGCGAGTAGAACGGTTCTCCAAAAGTCGATGGTCCTTTCGTGTTTTCAACCAATCATAATGAGAGTGATATTTATTCATGAAGAAATACCCACAGGTTTATGCGTTGAAACAACTTACGAATAAATTCTTAGATTATGTGCATTGATTTATACTCGAAAGTTTGCTCGAATGTGCTTAATTACTTCTGTACAATCTGATGTATTGGATCAGTGTACCTACCGTCCAAGATTAGTTATCCAGTCGAAGAGAGGTTCTGGATTAACCATACGATGGATTTCAAGCGAATGCGGTTCGAACGGGGGTACATAGTTTTCTGGAGAAAAAAGAAACAATATTGAAGTAATTAAATAATCCAATGAAATATTAAAAAATATAATGAGTAGTCTGATTTTTCGGTTCCACGGAAGTTTAGACTGTTGAAAAAGTCTATTATATGCAGCCGATATTGAACGTGAAGGCCGTAATGGCAAGAGCATCATGTTTACTATCTGAGATGCCTTCACGAAAGGAATTGTGCAAAATGAGAGAAAAGGGAAGGGGAGGAAATAGGGGGAGATGAGAGACGGGGCGAAGGGATGAGAGGGTTAAATAGATAAAGTGAGGGAAGGAGAGAGGGGAATGAATAGAGAAGAGAGGACGTGAGACGGAGAAAGAGGGGGCGAAGAGAAAAGAGAGAGAGAAAAGTTTTGACAGTTTTGAATTCATGTCGTTCTGGGGCGTAGCCAGGATTTGGTCATGGGGGGATAATTTAGAATTTTTCTGGGAATTATTTTTTTTTTATTAAATTTATTTGCTTATTTCCCCCAAGAGTATATAGTATAGAGTATAGTATATCCCCTTATCCTCCCCTCTTGGCTACGCGCCTGATGTCGTTGTATAATTGTTTGTATTTAGCTTTAAGTATGTATGTATGTTAGTTTCGATACACCACCGAAAGTACTAGACCGTAGTTTCTGAGAATTTTCACACACACAAACGCCGACGAGTTGAATGGGGCTACTTTTATTCCATAATCTGACGTCATTTTGTAGATATTCACAATTAACTACCCGCGTTATGTAAAGTAATGGAAAAATCAATAAAATTGAGGAGTCTCCTATTTGAAATAAATGACAGATAAAATAATTCCTCATGTGACTGCTATCTTTTAGATAATTTTTTCTTCTTTCAAAGCATATAAATTATGTGAATATATTGAAGAACCGCTGCGTGCCTGCAACTTTTAAACTTACAAACATAATTTAAGAAAATTGTCATGTGCAATGCAAAATACTAAAACTAAGTCATTTTTTGAATGATATATAAATTCCGTAACTGCTATTGTTTTGCCAATACTCTCATATTTCTAGATGTAAAATGGTGGGAAAATATTCGATATTGTCTTAATAAGGAATGCCACTTAAAATATGCCATATAAAATATATTGATAATACTGAACGCTTCCAATTAGGAATATACGATTGATATAAAAATCATTATTTATGGGTCACCCGGTACATCTACATATATTTCTTATTGGTCAATACTTTAACGATGATTTGTGTTCCTTCTTTTCCAGACTTTAGTTTGCTACTCGATTGTGTTGCACGATTTACTGTATATGTGTGTATGTTTCTGTTGGTCTGTGTGTCGGGACAAAAAGTGTCATAAAATAGCATGATTATCTTTCAAATGATTCCAAGTACTGATCGGGCAAGTTGGCGACGTGGGTCAACATGTGCCACCGTCACATAATATTAAGTTTTGTTGGATAAGTTTTGATTCAATTGTTCAGGGGTTCTTTACGAATCATGCATCATACAATAATTGCCTATGGGTAAAGTAAGCATTTAGTGCATTCCAAGACATAAGCAAGCAAACATAGTATAAGAAAATAAAAACACATCTTAAAGAATTTTGATAATAAAAATTATAATTATATAATAGTGGGGTCCAATGGAACATGTTACTTGCCAGCCTTTTCATTCGATTGACAAACTCACCGCCCTATTCAACTAACACACGCAAGCACATATATATTAATTTCATGAGCAAGAAAGCTGTTTAACTGTAAAAACGGCCGTGAGGCGCCCTAATACCGTTTCTCACCTGGAAGTGGGGTGCACGTAGCCAGTTCGTACATGGGCGATTCCAGGCTACAATCGATTGTCGAACACTCCGTCCCGGAATCGTCGCCAACCTTGGAATGACCTTCAATATCCTGACTCTGCACTGGGGAGAGATCGAGCCTCGGTGGCCTGTTATTCTCTCGTTTTACAGATCTCACTGTGTAAACGCCGACAACTACAGCTGTCTGCTGCTGTGCTGACGTAGAGGGGGCGTTGCTTTCGACCTTCTTCTGGTGGATCCCGTTTTCATGCGGTGAATTTGATTGGGACGGTTCTGGTACAGCAAGTGGCCTTCTGCCAATCTCCACTTGAATAGTCGTGGAGAAGTTTGGAGTTCCACTGGGTGGCCTCTCCATTGGTGTGCTGCACTTTTTGACCTCCTGTTGAATGGGCTGAAATAAGCGGATCTTTCGTTATCTATCTTCAGATATCACTCTTGCTTGACATGATATGTACATGTATTAAGGATTAGTTAATGGAAAACAAAATAGAAAAATAGACTATGTAAAATATTTGACCATTAATCAATATGTTGCATAAGCAAATTCAAAAGTAGCGTATAAACACACAAATTAAACCAACTCGCCCGGTCACTACTTGGAATGATTTGAAAGATAACCATGCTGTTTTATAACACTTTTGTCCAGACACACAAACCCACAGGAACATCGAGTATTATAGAACAGCACAATCGAGTAGCAAACCAAAGTTTGGAAAAGAAGGAAGACAGATCATCGTTAAAGTACAACCCCAAAGAAGTTAACGTAAATTTAGATGTACCGGATGTCCTTTAAATTAAGATTTCTTTATATCAATCGTGTAGTCTTAATAGCAGCAGTTTTAATTTTGTCATTATACGAGTATTTTATATGGCATATTTAAAATTTAAAATCTGGGCTTGGACGGCATGTACGACACTATTTGGTAGTACATGACAGCTATATGGACATACTTTATTCGACGAAATCTCAAGAAACGACATTACATGTAGTTTTCTGGCTAAATATACACTTTATAGAGTGAAAAATAGGGAGATATAGACAATATTAAATATTTTTAAACCAAATTATATTTAAAAAAGAGGAGAGCTGCAAAATTTATATATCATTTAAAGAAATTTATTGCCACACATTTAGTTTCAATAGTTTTGCATTGCACATTTTCTTACATTCCTCTCTGATAAAGTTAAAAATCTGCTCTGTGTGTGTGTGTGTGTGTGCGTGTGCGTGTGCGTGTGCGTGTGCGTGTGCGTGTGCGTGTGCGTGTGCGTGTGCGTGTGCGTGTGCGTGTG
>JAUYWV010120192.1:0-11817 GCA_032274565.1 Nematoplana nigrocapitula
GCTAGGTGGGAGACTGGCCTTACCCATCCAGCTGAAAATCTTCACATTTTTCATTGTCTTTAGGAATGCAGTCCCATACCCGTTAAACGTAGGTCGGAGGCAGCGGGCAGGGTCGATATGCTGAAAATTGTGTAAATTTTGCACTAGTTGCGTAAATAACTATTATGAACCTACGAAACATACTGCACAATATAATACTTAAATATACGGAGTACTGCACTGAAAATACGAAAATGTAGCTGATGTGTTTTGGGTGGCAGCGTAGGCCTGGCTAACGTGAGACGAGTATAATTGCCCAGGGGACACAAAACACCTGGGTATCTTTGCCTCGTCTTCATTTTCAGGACTTGCAGTTAGGGGTCTGCAACCGTAATATCTATTTATGTTTTTTTCTAGGTTTATACAATACAACTATAGCAGCAACATACCCCGAGTTGCCTTGGAGGAAATCAAAGATTATTGAAAGAGATACAGTCTACAGATATCAATGGAATAGGATATTAGCTTACGAAAACAATACTGTATAGAATGGTGTCTAACCATAGAGTTCGGAATTGATTTTATTTGGGGTGAATTTATGAAGTTATTTTCACAATTTCATAACATTTTAAACACAAAACATATCGCTAAACTCGACAATGACGGATCTACTTAAGATTTTGAGATAGGCGCCCCGCGCTGCAAAATCTCTAATTCACAATCTAACATGTTCCTATCTAATGCAGCCTAAATCGCCGATCGATAATTCCGTATCCTCACACCTCGCGGCTCCTATTTGTGCCTACACGCCTAATGGATAGGGCGGGCCAATGGCCATAACAACAAGCAAGATGGTCCCATAGAGTTCCTTCTTCTCGTTTCCGAAAGTTCCTGCTATGCATGTATTCTGATGCAACATTATTCTATTTTCCTTGACAGAATACATGTGTCAGATTATAGTAATTTGAAAAATAAGATATAACAAGTGAATAGCGCAATGTTGCGCTTTATTTAGCAGCGTATTTGTTCTGCATTATTTTGTTAATATCCTGCTTTTGAGTGAATCCCACTAATCAGGTGTTTTAACTATAGGACTTCCTGATCGGATCAACCGCCCCTGGCCCACGCTTAAATCCTCCTCGTTCGAATGGGAATCCGATAACTCTATTCCTTTTATTGATGTCGCGATTTAGAAATTCTTCGGAGATATCAAATTTTATGTTTGTAGAAAACCTACCTACTCTTTTCATTCTATTGGCACAACAATCAACGTTTCGTTGGGTTAATTTCTTCGTGCACTTAAAATTTGTAGTTCCGAACATTTCGGGGGTGAATCTTCTTTCATTAATTAAGCGGTCTCTTCTCAAATTAGCCTATCCTCACTCTACTTTAAACAAAGATGTTTTACAGGCCCATCGATTTAATTGTTCCTTCAAAAACAGATTGTGTGTCTCTCAAAAAAACTTTTTTTATAATTCCGACTTTGTTTTTAATTATCCAAATAAAATAAAATCTAATTTCTTCAACAAGTGTTTATTTTATAATTGTAGTAATAATTGTGATAAAGTATATATTGTTCAAACAGGAAGAGAGATCTAAGCTGTTTATATTAACCCTTAGTCACCAACCTGGGTCGATTCGACCCAAAGCAACTTTGGAACTTGTATAACTTTTTTATTTATTTTAAATCTCCTGTAATTTTATGACTTTTTTAAACTTTTACTGTTAATTCATAAAATTGATCAAAAAACGGAAAGCCCTCATGGGTCCAGAATTGCAAAATCAAACATGTCAAAATTACACTGACGTCCAATAGGGTCAAAATGACCCATAATAATAATATTTTATTCTGATTAGTACAATTGTCAATAATTTTACATAGAATATTATTACATGGTATATGAGTGTGGCTCAATGTTTTTACAGAGTTTTTTTACAGTGGTCACGACAGGTAAATGAAGAACAATTGATACAAAGGGGGTGACCGCGTGTGTCACATCGTTGAACAGTTTTATTCTTCTTGGATTTTAGGCAGCGAATTCGGACTCCTTGAATGTGTTCAGCTATTGGCCTTGCGGGAGCTACATTTTGAAGACGAATGTTTCTGGTTTCATCCAAACTACCACCACGAAGTGAGGCACCCAACGCTTTGAGGAACTGTCGGCGTTTAGGGTTTAGACCTGTTGTTTGAGACCAATTGACATAATCATTTAATGCAGTGACATCTATCATGTGCTGAAATACACATTTTGGCCATCGATGAGTTCGTTTGCGACTTGTGTAGGCATAACACATTTCATCCAAATGGTTCACACCACCTTTAGCTTTATTATAGCAAAGAATAATTTACGGCTTGTCTGTTCTTTGGTCGAAATCAGGTTGTGAGTGCTCGCTGGATATGTGAACAACACACTTATTCCTTTTTGGTGCATAAGAAACTAAAAGTGCGTCATCATGAAAACCAAATTTACTGTATCCAGCAACTGATTTCTTATCTGTGAACCCTTCAGGCAGCTCTCGTCAATTTTTTCTTACTGTACCTACAAGGCCCAAGTTTCGTTGCTTCAGCTGTTGTAGAAATACGAGTGATGTAAATAAATTGTCTGTTACCACAGTTCGGCCAGGATCTACTCTGCTCACCAAGACCAGCTGGTGCTCGATCATTCATGTCATTTCCAAGATACGGTCGCATTCTTAGACAATAACAGCTGTGTCAGCATCACATAAACTCGAGAACTTTAGATCATGTTTGGCTGGTTTGGATGGCATATATTGTTTGAAACTGCACCGTCCTCTGAATGGCACTAGAGTTTCATCAACAGTAACACACTCAAATGGAATGAAGGGTCGGGATAGTTTCTGTTCCCGCATATCGTATATACAGAACCCATAGGAGCAAACTCCTTCTGAATCTGACCATATTGCACGTACTGGTTCTCCACGGTCTTTGTATACACCAGTCAGTATGGATACCCCTATGAATTTGGATATCTCTTCTTGATTTGTCCTGCATTCAACATGGAGTCTCCTGGCTTTATCATTAGTACATTCCACAATTGTATCTATTAGTGAATCATCGAAGAAAATACACCAGTTGGATAAAACTGAATTAGTTGTCCGAATCGACTGAGTCCACCACCAGCTATAATTACATTGACTGATTGACGACGCATGTCAGTAGTAGGGTTCTGCTTTCAAACAGTTGTGTCGCGCAATTTTTGTATCTAGTTCTCCTTCATCAAGGTCACTTGGAAATTTGGAATTGCAAGGTCATCACTATCAGAGTCATCAGACGTTTGAACATTTTGTTCATAATCTGCTTCAGAAATAATACTATCATCATCCATCATATCGTGGTCACTACTGCCACTTTCATCAGCTTGCTCTTCTCGATTTCAAATAAGATTCAGAGCATTCTGTGCAGCTGCACGTCGATTCATGATGGATATTCAGTTACAGTCGAGCACGAACTGAAACAAGTATGCTAACTATTTTACTCTGCATGAGAGAGGGTGGTGACAGTGTAGGTTCTGGCGAGTTTGGTCAGTTACAGATATCGAGCTATTAACAGCATCAAGCTGATTGGCTAAAGTGATCTATCAACTTTATAGACAGGTAATTATTTACTCTGAACATAGACAACCTATGTATAATATAGGCTTATTAAATCATAAAATATGGATAAATTATCAAATAACTGTTCCAAAATATGAATGGGTCGAATCGACCCATTTGATCACTAACGTAATTTTTGGCGTTGGTGACTAAAGGTTAAGGAACATAAAATAGAAGTAAAAAATCATAGTTTAAACAATGTTTTATCTAAACATGCTTGGACTCACGGCCATTTTATGGACTTCGTTCTAGGTCGCATTATTTATAATTGTAAATGATTTTAAAATTCGTCTTGTTGTTAAAGCGGCTTTCATTGAACAGTATTCCAATCGTGTTGTTAATTTGGATTCTACCATTGCTTATCGCTTGATTACTTCTGTGCAAGTACACTATCTAAACTCCGTTTTTTAATTCTTATGTACACATAATTATAACTCTAGGTGGGGTGGAAAGCTTGCAATATCATCCTTATTTTTCTTTTTTTTAATGTGTGGTTCTTTTAAATTGGCTTACTGTGTGAAGCCAGTTAAACATCATTATTAGTGATTTTTAATTTCCCACTATTCAGACAAGTAGCATAAATTTAAACAGATAGAATTTTTTACTCTGATTAGAAGTACAAATTTATGAATGGCTCATTTTCTTTCCATAATTCAGTATATATATGTTCATATTACTTTGAGTAAGATTTCCCTTCCTATAAACAACTAGAATGCCAATAACCAATTAGAATCTAGTAATACAATTGTGCTAGTTGATAGTCGAGAGCCAATCGCGCTCAAATGCCTTTTGCTAATTTAAAACATTGGCTAAATAATAAGCAGGACTCGTCTTTAAATACACCGAAAATGTCAAATCTCTTTCAACGGAAAATAAGTACTGTAGTTTGAAACTAAAAAGGTGTATTGTCGATCCATGACTGATCAATCAGAGACCGATCAAAATGGCTATTTTGCCACATACGACATACAATTCCCCAATCAAATAAGCTGCGCCAACACTACCCCCTATGCCAGATGGGAGATCTATCTTTTCGGAACTCTGGGCGGACTTTCATCTGTGGCAATCGTTGGTCTCAACCTGCTCATCTACATCGCTTTTCTGCGCCAACAAAAACTCCGGCGAATGCCCTGCTCACGCATCATTTGGCACGTAATGGTCCCCTCGGACTTCCTGATCGGGTCCATCGCCCTGCCCCTCCTGACCGTGTTTGAAATGTGCGGCAGTTATTGGCCCCTGCCCCAATGGGTCTGTGACCTGTGGATTTGGGCCGACTATATGGGCAGTAATGTGAGCAAGTACAGCGTTGCTCTGGTCGCTCTCGAACGCTTTCTCGCCATTGGATGGCCTCTGAAGCACAGGAAGCTGATGACCACGAAGAATCAGTGGGCCAGCGTTGTGGTCGTTTGGGTCTTCTGTGGGGCATGGATCACATCCGAGATGACTCTATGGCCGTATATAGTTGGTTTTCGCCAAGCCGAACCTCCGGGTGTGTGCGACCATCCGCTCTATCACGATGTGTCCATGAACCTTGCACATCGGATCTTAGCCTGGTAAAACAATATTCATTTCATGTTCTCATTCCATTGGTAGCAGTGATTGGTATTTATTTACACTATCATATCAAGACAATTTGCATTCCTGTTCAAAGGAAATTGTCAAATAACTTTTCGATTTACAACAAAGAAATTCAAATAATTATCATTGTGTAATTTGAGAAATTTGCAGACATTTCTTTCCGGGATAAAATTAAATAATGCATGCCACAATTATTTCAGTGGTATCTCGTCAACTCCTACAGCCACTGATAAAATAAAGTGCAACAAAATGAAGAAAATGCACATTTCAGTATCGTTAAAAATTCCATTCTCTCCGTATAAAAGATAGTAGCCATCACTTTATTTACTCTATTGTGTTGTTCCAAGCTAATGGTGACCAAATCATACAGTAATTGCACTGGTGATTTCAATCTTATCGATCGTTTTCAACACGTTTACTTTAAGTTTTTCATATCGATATCATATGTGTATTGTTGATTTGTTTCACGTATTATTTAATTATTGTATAGTTATTTACAAATTAAAATTTATTTTTATAAAAGTATTTCCTGGCTTTCTCAGGCGATCATTCATTAAACGCTCTTAATCCGTTTGATCACTTTTTCATTTTCCGTGTGTCTAACAAACTTTCTTTTCAACACAAATGCAAAACCTTTTACGCGCTCACAAATATCCCAATTCCTCTTTCTACAAAAACTATCTACTCAAATTCGACCCGGAGACGTTATTATATAAATGAAAATATGTTTCATTCCTTTAAAGAAAAGTATTTATTTTGAACTTCGTCCTCAACGAAAACCACTAGGAAAACGGTGTCATACTTTGTTAAAAAACACGATCAGTCGTGGAAAGCTGTAAAGCATGTGGCCTAATACTCTCGGAGATCCGGGACATTAAAGCCAAAGACATTCATAGACAAAGGCAAAACTGCACGAAAATAATAATACAATAAAATGCTTTATTGAACTGCTGACAGACGTACAGTACAAATTAACAGTAGGCAACTAAAGTGCATATTGTAGAATAGGAAATTTGGAAGAGGAAAACGTAGTACACATTAATTAAGGACTGAATCCAACGGGGGGGGGCGTAAATACTACTACTATTACACTTTTAGGGTAAGCAATATGCACACCAAGATGGAAATAAGTCTGGCAGGAAAGTCTTATGCTTATACTACGATAATGGAAAAAATGTTATGGTAAGATAAAGGTAGGACGATTGGATGGATTACACGGTTTGGACGCAGTCGAGTAAACTCAGCGAGTACGCTCATGTACCGGGATGGGATTCTTGACTTCCCTCTTTATGAGGATCTCACTGCGTCCAGTTCCTGGTTGCAGAAAGACGTCCAGCTGCTCAGCATATCTAAGGAAGACCGGCTGTCGGAGCAGATCAAGTACCGCCCATCCCGACCATCGGTCGGTCGTCAGCCAGTTTGACAAGCCCATTGCAGTCGCCTCTGTCTCGAAAGACGAGGTGAACTCAGCACCTTTCTGACGTGGGGTTGCCACTACAGTCGGGCTTTCATCCGACCCGCTAGTGATCACCGCAGGACTACCCCCGCGCCGCACACCATCCTCAGCCGACCCATCAGTATAGATGATGAGTTCAAACTGTCCCAAGGAGCGGATGATGTCCAACGCGTCCTCTAAACGGACGGACTCGGGGTCATTGCGGCTGCTTCCACCCCTCAGAGAGAGAGAGATGGACGCTCCACCCTTCAATCCCCCCCTTCCACGGGGCAGAAGTGACAGGGGGAATTCAAAGCGCTGTTGGTTGTTCAGGCCAACATCACCGCATACACCCCTAGCCGTCTCGCGGAGTCTACTGCGCGACACGTAGCGATGGCGAACCTCAGTTTCCCAGAGCCGCCTACGCGGGATGGTATAAGGAAGCCGCAGAGACCTCTCCCATGCTGTGGCCGCTTCACGCCGGACTATGATATGCAACGAAGGGAAGCCAGCTTCAAGGCGCACGGCTTCGATCGGCGCCGCCGAGTATAGGCCGGTGATGACACTGAGACACTTATTCTGTGCCCTGTCGAGTACGTCCACTGAGGATCTGGATAGCCATAATAACCAACCAGGTCTACAGTATAAGTCCGCACTCAAGAGGAGAGTCTGGTACACCTGCCTCAGCTGGCGCCCATTCCACCCCCACTCTCGACCACTCAACGCACTCAATACTCGATTACCCCTCACCATCCTTGCAGCCACACTATTCGCTTGGGGCGGAAGGTAAGCATCCGGTCGTACATCACGCCCAAAAAGACGGGGTTAGGATTAAACGGAAGACTATAGCCCTCCACCACACACCCTCGGAACCCACCTGCCCCTCCCTAGTATCCTGGCTGAAAAAAGTCGCATCGCACTTATCCAGATTGAGAGTGAGCTTTTTTTCCCGACTCCACTTCAAAGCTTCGTGCACTCCATCCCTTAAGGGCCGCGACCTCCTTGCGTCAAGACTGACGTCCAATGATTCAGGGATGCGGGCTCTCAGTCAGGAGGTGAAGAAGAGGAACATCAGGGGCGACAGTACCTGGGCCACTCCCCAGGGCCATCACTGTCCGCTTTGCCGGCTTACACTGGAACACATCGCTAACGAACTGCGAGATCCGAACAACCTGGTCCTCCGTGGACCTAAGTCTACGGAAGCCAGCCTGCTCATCTGGCAATATTCCCAGCGATTCTACAAGGTGATTTTGGCGGTTTGGCAACCATCCGCTTCATCACCTTGCCCAATCAGGAAGTTAGGATACCGGTACGGTATGAATGTATCCTCCCAGATGGTTTGCCCTCCTTTTGGATGGGTATAATTACCGCGGTCCTCCAGGATTGTGGGCAAACCCCCTCTCTCCAATACATGTTGAAACAGTCCAGAACAAAGTTCCAGGCCACCTCCCCAGGCTCTTTGAGAAAGCGGGAAGAAATACCATCCGGCCCCTCAGCCGCTCTTGCCTTAGTCTGTTCCAGAGCACACCTCAGCTCCGCGGCCGAGAATTCCCCACACTCTTCCCCAAACGGTCCATACTTCTCCATTTCTTGCCATTATGATGGACGAGACAACTGACAAGTCGAGCAAAGAACACTTGACTCTTGTCATCCGTTGGGTTAGCAGAAATTTGCAACTTTCAGAAGAGATTTCAGGGTTGTATTCTCTCGACAAGACAAATGCAGAAAGCATAGCATCTGCATTGTTTGACGCTCTGATTCGGTTGCAGATCCCGCTTTCCAAAATCAGAGGACAGTGCTATGATGACTGTAGCACAATGTCTGGATCACACTCAGGTGTGGCAAAAAGGATACAGGAAAGAGAACCACGGGCAGTTTTTACCCACTGTTTTGGCCATGCTCTAAACTTAAGTGAGTCTGACACAATAAAAAATCATCATTACTGCGAGACTGTCTAGATACAGCATATGAGTTGGTGAAGCTTGTATAGCTTTCGCCAAAAAGAGAAGCAATGCTCCGGAACATTAAAGAAGAGAGTGTAGTGGATGCCCCGAATGTTTGGACGCTTTGTCCCACTCGATGGACTGTGCGAGCGGATTCTCTTGTCAGCATTATAGCCAATAATGAACCACTTCTGGATCTCTGGCCTAAAGCAATAAAAAATACCAGCGACATTGGAATGAAGGCAAGAATACGTGGCATTGAAAGTCAGATGCGCGGATTTTAGTTCCTGTTTGCTCTTCATCTTGTACAGTTAATTCTGGGCCACGCAGGTCGTCTCAGTGCTACTCTTCAGGAACCAGATTTGTCTTCTGTTAAAGGATACAAAAATTGCCATGCTTTCCATCAAGGCACTGGAGAGACTTTGGTCAGATGAAAACTTTAATCCATTCTGGGAGAAAGTTCAAACTGTACGTGCTAAAGTTGGTGTGGATGAAGCATCTTTGCCACGACGTCGAAGGCCCAATAAACGATATGAAGATGGATTGGCTGAGGCGGTATTCCCTATGGATGTAAAATCTCTGTATAGCCAGTACTACTATGAGTCTTTGACTGGGCCGTTACATCTATCAAAAGTTTATGCAGCCTGACTGCCGAGTATTTTTCCAAATTGAGCAGGTGTTTCTGAAGACTTGTTCTGGGTTAGATGCCACCGATGAGACTGATGCTGTATGTTACTTCTTCACGGATGATTTCAATAAATGAGAACTCATTTCCGAACTAATGACATTACATGAGCTCTACTTGAAAACTACTCAAAAGATCGAAGGGAAAAATACGTCTATTAGACTGATAAGAGATGTTCTTTTAAGTCTCAATTCTACTCAATGCAAGCTTATTTGCAATGTATGGCGACTCTTTCAGCTGCTTCTGGTTTTGCCTTCTACGAAAGTCACTTCGGAACGTTATTTTAGTGCCTTGAGAAGAATGAAATCCTATTTACGAACAAGTATGTCTCAAGCACGACTAAATTATCTGATGATCATTCATTATCACCGTGACAGAACCGATCAGCTGAATGTTGGTCATATAGGCAATGAATATATCAGTCGTAACAACTCTCGCATGTCTACTTTTGCCAAATTTACATGACTTTCATGTTTTTCATTTAACGATTTATAATATCCATAATTTGCAATAAGTATGTATTTCCACAGTAGTTTAAAATAGACTATTCATATTTGGTATTTCATGCATTATGTATATACTGCTGTGACATGTGTCTCATTTGCAAAGATCTATTGGCATTACAACAATTTATATTTTTTTACATTATACTGTATATCGTTTTTACTTCTTAAAATACTAAAAAAAGCTTCAAGGGTCTACCATTCTGTGTTGGCCCCCACACTGGACCACTTAGAATCTCCTGGCGCAGGCCCTGTAAAGTTAAATAGATATTTAAAGAAACTCTGAGGAAATACATTTTTTATTTATCTCTAAGTGTATATACTTTGTTTTTTCTGTGACCTCTTGTGAACTGACTGCGTATAGTCTACAAAGCAGTCGGTAGAATAAACAACCTACCAATAATCTATCTTAAATCTGCAGAAAATGTCTGAACATCGGTTAGCTATGTCGTTGGACACCTAGTGTTCTAATAGAGTTTACTGTCGTAGTATGGTAACGCTATTCGAAATCTGTAGATGTCTTCAGATTGAACTAAAAACACATTTTAGTGAACTTCTTCCAAACCTAATCGAGCCTTTATAATCCTTTCTGATCGGTAGCTATTTCGACCGTGCTCTACAGTATATCAATACTATCCATTCAACTTGTTTTTGTTATTGATTATAGGAAAAAACAAACCTGTTTCTCCCTTTTCACTCTTCGTCCTTTTGGTCTGACATGGAGGTCCCAGAGGTCCCTGGACACCTTTCTCGCCTCGGTTTCCCTTCTGCCCAATGTCACCCGAGACATCACTTTTTCCTTTAGCACCAGTATTCCCCTTTTCCCCGGGAGAACCTCTGTCTCCAGGTTCCCCCTTGCCAAATGTACAGTTGAGTGGTGCGCTCTGTGGGGCAGGAAGAAAAATAACCGAAATGAATTCAGATCATAAATTAAAATGCCGATGAGTGCCGATCAGGACGAAACTAGTCGTGTACTAGAGTTGGGGTAAAAATATTGATCCACATGCAGCCGGCCTCCTCGCTTAGGGAAAAAGCATTTGTATTTATTAGTTATGGTTAATTGTATACCGATAGGCAAAAGAAACGCGAAAATTTCAAATGAAAGTGCTTGTAAACAGACTAAACGAATCAAAGTAGATATACAGGCAGGATGTAGAAGGCGTGATAACATGGTTTGCATGACTTAACTAGAATAAAACACAGTCTTTCTCGGTGTCCTGATCTCTGAAATGATAACTGCCCACATACGATGTAAAGTGCTTTCACACGTGACGCATTAGAATTTGGATCTGCGCTGAATGATGCCACTCGAGTTCAGTATTATAAAACCGAAACTGAGAGAAAAGCTTTTCTGTGTTCCAAAATCTCTTGATTAACAACTTGAAAACGAACTGCAAGATAGTGCATTGAACAAGAAGGATCAACATTGCATTAAAATATATCTTACAGTAGACCAGAATTCGAAAGCATGACAGATCAAGATTAGACTGGAGATTGCAAAGAATGTCACAATTAACCTTACAGAAGCGTGCCAATCAAAGGACCTGATCTTGAGCTTGCGAAAGCTCTGATCATTGCTTTGTAAGTATATTCAAGCTGGACATTAAGGAAACAAGGGGAGAAGATGCTCGAGATATTTGAATTGTGGCTTTGAAGGAGAGTGAGGTGGCATGTGAGTAAGGCAAAGCCATGTATCAGAAATATTACTACGGGAGTGCCAATAGAGGAAGGCTTGTTGGAGCTAATAAAGAAAAGAAAATTGAGGAAATATGGAAGAGGAGAAGTGACAGCTTGCTCTTGGCTACAATGGAGGGAGAGGTATGTGCGAAAAAAAGGCGAGGACGGAGGTTGATTGACCTGACAAACATCAGTAATTGGAGAGAAGCAAGAAATAATGGGCCATGAAACGGATAGTTGGTGTCTAGATATCATTTCCTTTTTGCTTTAAATACACATTATTCACTAACGAAGAAGTATAAGATGTTTCTGAATATGTTTATTGAACACAAGTTGGAGGTTTAAAACTTTAATAATATCAACATTGATAATAGTTCCTTATAGTTCAACAATCAGATTATT
>JAUYWV010120203.1:0-11816 GCA_032274565.1 Nematoplana nigrocapitula
ACAAATTTTCAGATTAAAATTCGACTGTCCCTATAAGACCCAGTTTGAAGGCGCGTCCCGATAAGACCTATTTCGTGCGGGGGGGGGGGTGGCTATACTGAACGCCAGACACTGACAGCCTGGTACAGAGCAACGGAAGGAGGTCGTGCCGCCCCACATAATATGAAGAGATGGATCGAGTGTACCATCCACCAGTTCAGGTCCGGCACATCCCCACTGGTGCGCAAGACTCTACAAAAAATCAACAGAGCCTTCGACCCGAAATGCACGGCCTCCGGCGAAGTGGAAACCATCGAGCACCTCCTCTGTCTGTGCCCGGTCTCGACCCACCATCGGACGCGTCTCTGGGACCCTCTCCCAGCCTCTACGAGACTCTGGGGAACCCTAACAAATGGGAAAGATTTCTTGGAGGAATCGTTCAAACAGACGCACCGGTCGGTTAGCCCGTCGTTTATCCGTGGTGCACGGGCGCGCTCGGGAAGAAGAACGTATAATATGGATCCGATCAACCTGTTGCTTCTTTAAATGGACAAATGCACCATCTCATACGGCTATAGAAATACACAAATTTATCCTGCAATGAATGCACTGGTGTCACGCCATCACAATACAATGACAAAGCATTTACATATAAAACACCAGAAAGAATAAGTGCAAATGCCTTATTATATACCCTGCTGGATTTAAATTCATATACGCCACCTTGATCCATATTCTACGTAGAGATAAGATTATTGATCCCAGTCTGATAAATGATGATATACAGTAGCTATGGATGTTCCTTTCGATACTCCTCTGAAACTACTCGACCGAAGTTGCTAAACATTTGCACAAATACGCAGACGCCAACGTGTTGAATAAATGGGCTACTTTATATTCCAAAATCCCACGTATTTTAGCAGATATTTACGATTAATTACGCCCGTCATGTAAAGTAATGGGAAAATCAATAAAATTGAGGAGCCTCCTATTTAAATTCAATGACCGATGATAACATTCTGCAACTGCTATCTTTTAGATAATGTTTTCCTCTTTCAGTAGATATAAAATTATGTGAATATATTGAACAATGGCTGCGCGCGCGCAAATTTAATATTTACCAAGACAAATGTATGGAAAATGTTATCTGCAATGTAGAACTACTGAAACTAAATCATTTTCCAATAAGATTCTGTGAATGATATATAAATTCCGCAACTCCAATCCTTTAGACAATAGTTTTCTCTTTCTTTACATATAATATGGTGGGGGAAATGTTTAATATTTTTTTTGTGAGTGCGCAATTTGTAGTTTCTTCTATGCGTATTTGGCTAGGTCAACTAGTGTATCTACGTTGCTGTTGTTCACTCTATAAAGCGTATGTTTAGCCAGATAGTTAGATTTAATGTCATTTCTTGAGTCTCCTTCAAATAGAGCATGTTCCTAGCTTTCGTATGAAACCAAATAGTGCCATATGCAAGATGATTTTAAATTTAGTATGATATTAGTAAGAAATGCCCCATAATATATGCGATATACATGACTTCATGTGACTGTGTCACATGTTGATCCCAGTCATCATTTTGTCTGATCACTACTTGCAATCATTTTAAAGATAATCATGCTATTTTATGACACTTCTTGTCCAGATCTGACACAGAGACCAACAGAAACATCCACTATTATAGATCAACACAATCGAGTATAGTAAATCAAAGTTGTTAAAGTATAGGTAGGCCCAAACAAATTAATATAGATCTATCGCGTCTCATAAATACTGATTTTTTCTATCAATCGTATATTCCTAATGGGAAGCGTTTTCACTTTGTCAGTATATTTCATGTGACATTTCTTGATAATCTCATCAGAAATTAAAATCTCGGCTTGCGCTCTGCCACTATTTGGTATCATAGGAAAGTTAGGAATAACATGCGCTATTTGACGGAAACTCCAGAAACGACATTCTTAAAAAAGTAAAAAGTCTCCCATTAGAAATATACGACTAATATAAAAACATTTTTTGTGGAACTACACGATGATCTGGGAAGACTTTGGTTTACTACTCGATTGTGTTGATTTATAATAGTGAAAGTTTCTGTTGGTCTGCGCGACTGCAAAAAGTGTCATAAAATAGCACGATTATCTTTCAATTGATTGCAAGTACTGATTGGTCGAGGTGATGACTGGGATCAACATGTGACATTGTCACATATTAAGTCTTGTTACGTTTTGTGTTATACCTTGACAATCTGTAAAACCCTGCTGATTATGGTTACAGTATATAGGCTAAACATGTTCAGAATGAATGTTGACCAACCTCATGTGTCCTCTTATAGGCTTATTTCTCTTTTAAACTTAGTAGATTTATGGAACTTAGCAGAAAATTTGAAATATTTCCCTCGTATTCGACGCATTTATTTATTACAAACGTCTCAAACTTTCTGGAATTTACGCATGAAGAAAAGCTGCTTGCAGTAGATTCTTATCTATTCGATCATCAAGAATGAAAATTGAAAATATTTTGTAGCAACCAAGTCTAAAATACTACACATATGACCGGTACACTGGTGAAAACTTTGAACATGCTCCGGAAATGGCCGAGTCTATATATATAAATATGCGTGATTATATCCTATATGAATAGGCAGAGAACGGAGACAGACGCATGCTTTGTTAGTCAATAAATATTTTCGAGCAAACTGGCAAATGTATATAGTCGAAATAGATAGCTCTGAAAAGAATGACCAAATCCAAAAAAAAACCATGTATATTTTGTAACACAAAGTAGACACACGACTGTAAAGCAGCAAAAATATCTCTCGTATTCTAAATGTCACACTGCAGTCCATCAACCCACTGCTATATCTGTGTAATTCATTGTCTTTTGTGTGTGCGGAAATCAGTGATGAAACAGGCGCGTGTTGGTGAAGACCAAAACAATGCCGTGCTGCTCGCATGCCCCGGCAATCGCATTGTCGTTTGTCGAACCACTGGGCGAGGCGATGTAGCGAACACCAGACTGAAGAAGACGATATAAAAGGAAATAATAGTGTACATGTAAATTGAGAAGTAATTATGCATAATTATGCATACACAAAATGTAAAGTATTTATAATTCAATCGCAGGAAATGCAATTATGACAATCGTCCTACTCGTATGCACAACAGAATAACAACGGTACGTACTAAACGGAAAATAATATACAAGCGTTTTGCTATAGTCAAGCCTTCAAACGGCGAAGAGTGCTGAATTACTTTACGGCACTCTATAGCCACACTCACAGGGGGAATGTCCACAACAGCTTAGTCATCTTGATGACCTCGGGGGGGGGGGGGTGGGGGAGACTTGTCGATTTTAGACAATTGGCCACTGCAAGCTCTGATGAAAGCTGATTCAACTTCAGAGAATGGCTCACAGACCCAAATATAATTAGGCAAGACACAAATAGTGATTACTTGGTGTAGTTATTAGGGAGGCACTATTTTTATTAACCGGTAGCTAATGAGGGGATTATTTCAGGGGCAAATAAATTAGTGGTCTCTTGAATTTATTTTGAGGGGGAGGGCAGGTCCCTGCTTGCAAAACATCCTCGGAACGTGAAACAAAGGAGAGCTCGCAGAAAAGTATAATCCCTGTTCGCTATTTTTAAACCCTTTAAAATATGAATTCAAAAATAAAAGGTAATCTATATACTACTTTCAAATTTTATAAGTAGTATACTTATGTTTATTCTTAATTGAATGAGGAATTTGACTTACTTGAATGAATAAATACTGTATGAGAATCACAATAATGTAAAATACAAGATTTTAATAACCTGATGTTTCGGTTAGAACTGCAACCATAATCATAGAATGTAAAAAATAAAAATACAACAGTTAAATATGTAATCCGATAAAAAGAACATTAGTCGCTATCTGACTGAATTGACAAGTTGAGAAGCATCACTACTTTGGATATCAATTAGGACAGAACTTAGATTAACTAGACTGTTCGAGAAGTGTTTAATAAAAGCAGATTCCATGACACATCTAATTCTAAAATCTACACAATGAAATAATAAGGACGAATATTATTAAGAAAATTAAGTAAAGAGCTAACCCGTAATCCTGTAATTCTGCCGTCTGATAACCTCATTTCTATATACACTAGTTGTCATTTAAAAACAAATCATGCCCATATATGTATATTAAATCTTTCAATGCAAAGCAGCTGAGAAACAAAAATATTTACTCATATAGTTCTAAAATATAGATTTTATTGGCAAGTAATTTTTATAATATTTGAAAAATAATAATGTTAAATATTTATATATTACTGTTTGTGATAATTAGTAGCCATTTTGACTACGTGTTAAATTTACATACAGTTATAATGAAAAATGTATTGCAACCAATTACGCACGTATGTACAATAGTTACTTTTTATGACAAGGCAGTTAGACTTGTACTTAAGGTTTCAATCAGAAATAATGAAACTGATGAAAATTGCTTATTTTCTACTTATTAATATACTGTCTGTGTAAAATACAATGAAAACTGAATTTATGTGTTTAGAACTGTCTGGCTGTCTGTCTGTGTCTGGGTATCAATTTTGAACGGTTGATCCCAGAGCAAAACTAAGGGTATCTCTGGAATCAGCAGGTTCCTGCGGTTGTGTTTTACCTGGTTTAAAATAATTTAAAGCCTTTTCTTTCTATTAAAAAATAATTAATAAAAATTAGGAATTGTATTCAAAACAGTACACTGGGTAAGCCCATTAGCCCCCTTGGGGTTAACCTCGATTTGATCTAACGACAGTGTTTCTTAACATAATTCTCCTCTCTGTCTTTTCCTACTGAATCACCAGAAAAGAAAACATTCCTTGAAAATTTGGTTGTTTTCTGATATTTTATCACCTTATATATCCCCCAGGGAAGTCGGGTACCTCTGCTAGTAGACCAATAAAAATGTTAAAATTTCACTTCGCTTGAACAAGATGTACGTGAGTCACAACTTACTATCTAACAAACATTTTTGACACGAGCGATTTTCCATATAATAGCTCCCAGGTCAAAACTAGAAAATTATAAATTTAACATGGCTTTAAAATCGGCCTATTACTGAAAATAAAAAAATTTAATTGTTTGTAGTGGTAGATGTCCGTACACGTCAATGTTATAACTGCATTCAATGACTCTCATTTTACTAATTGTAAACCATTCATCAATTTTCAAAAAAATAAAGCGTACTTATTCGTTAATGTCTATAGAAGAAAAATACTTTTCCCCTATATCGAAGGACTCAATTCACAGACAGACAGACGAAGTAAAATTATATTATAGATGGTTGGCTGCCCGTCTTGATGAAAACCTCTTCGCTATAGAAGGACACTATTCACGGCGAGACAAATAAACCAAGATGAATTATATTATAAGATGATTGGCAGCTCGCTTGATTGCAAATCCTCATTCAAATGTTTCGTTATCCCAGAAAACACGCTAAAGTGACTGCGACGTATATCCGTCCGTATATAGTAAAGTCGCACAATTGGTACGAACAATTTCGTCCTAACGTCGTCAGACTTTTATCTATATAGAGAAAGGCAATATTACAGGCAGGGCATTCCGATAGACAACGGAATGGGTTCGGTCTTTGGAAAAGATGATGGTTGCAACACTTTTTCAGAAAGGTTCCCCCTGAGGTTTCCATTAAGTCGACTTTGTACTAATAGTGTTCCATTGCAGACGGGTTCTCCTGAAGTCTCCAGTTTCCTCAGCTTCACATATGAGACCATACCGACGGATCTGATTTCTGATACAACAGGTTCTACTGTATAACCACCCAGTCAGCCATATAGAACACCAACTCATCTGTGGAGCCTCATCCTATGATTTATCGATTTTCCCAGCTGACAATGTTCAAGATTTTAGGTGATTTCGCAAACTGTGATTTATGCACCTTATCGTTAGTCTCGCAGAAGACTGACCGAAGTCGGCCTCTGGCATGTTGTGAGAATAACAATTTAGCGCTATATGTATGACCGAGTGTATTTTGGACTTTTGTGCAATTCAGTAGATTTGATTTTGCTCTGTTTCAATAAACAAGACTACATTACAAAATAGCCGTTTTTAGGTAAATGACGTATTTCTAATTTTACGTCAGTTTAATTTACTTCGTAAAAGTAGGTGGACGTAATTTTACGGCAACAATTATATAGACGTAATTTTACGATCGACATATCTGACGTAAATTTACTTCATTTATGCGTAATAAATATTAAAGAAAGTATTTAATGGAAATGTCAAGCTGTCTGTCGTCAGACGTCCCCGGAAAGTACCCTGAAATTAGTATAATTGTTTCCATCTTTAAAATTAGCAAGTTATGAAAAATGTTTTAAAATTAAAAATAAGAGAACCAGCTGTGAGTATCCATTGAGGTACAGGAAATGATTTATTTTAACCAATAACCAAAACAATACACCATGTACTATATATTAATTGGAGTACGATGAAAATAAAATAAGGCCTATAATCCTGATTAAAATAAAAAAAAAGTTGTTTTCCAGCCTGTCCTAAAATGAGATAATGTATGTTGACATACATGGTTGAAAAGGAAAGTGGTTTATCTGATAATTTATTTAATGTAAAAACAGTTTGAGACACGATATGCTCAATGCTTTTAAGTAGAACCATTAACTCCAAAAAAGATATGCCACTCTCGCACAGTGGTTCAGACGGTTGACTTGGCGACAAAGTCCCAGGTTTCATTCCTGTTTCGGACTAAAAATAAAAACTGATCAGATTGTCAATTAGGAGGCATATTATTAACCCCCGTGTCCAAATGTATTTTTACCACAGTAGTGACTGTAATATTAATAAAAAAATATATTAATACATTTATTGCCATATACTACTTGCCGAGTAGTATGTGGGTTTTATGAAAATATTTAGGGAAAATACGATTATTCTGACGTCATTTTGTTACACGGCTGATTTGCAGTGTATCTTATTTTGTGTTACTCAGTGTTCAGAGTTAAAATATTTAGAGGTCAAAGGTGATGCTCTGGAATTTTGGAAGGGGTCAGATATAGAAAAAGGTGAAGAACTATTGCAATAGAAACTCGACATATTATCCTTGTATTATCTGAGATAATATTAGTCGCGATAATTGAGATCTATTCGCCCAGCACATAAAACGAGCAAGCTCTTTGAGAAAGGGGTCATTCGAGGGCTAGAACTGGCGATAGGTTTGCTTGGCATTCGAGTGTATTTGCAGACGAACTAACAGGCTATCAAGCTTGTATAGTATCCTTCTCTTCGTGCTGCCACGCCTTATCCAAACACAAACAGACAGCAAGACTGTTTGTGAAAACCTACGTTGGAATATATGCCCGTGTTAACTGCATACTTGACAGCACCTAGTGTTTACTTCGATGATTTCTAAAATCAGGACTATTATTCTCATCATCATTTTTACCTTTATTTTGCTGTTAGAAGAAATCAACAATAATATGCTATAGGGATACGTGCAGTATGAAACTCTGATGTGAAATTTTATGGATTTCTCTTTTTAATGACTATCACCGCTGTGAGGTTTGCTAGCTGAATGAGCCCGCTAGGTCACAAACACTTTGCGAAAATCAGCGAAAAATGCAGCCAGCTTAAGACTTCTAAGTCTCTTGATAATATAGCTGAAAAATAAGAACTTTAGATATAGATGGATGACCCTGAAAAAACCGACAAACAATAGAGTGAAAGGATAGCTTAAAATCTATACACAGCTTAGTACTTAGGGGAGTACAGAGAACTGTGTTACTGGCATGGAATGGAGTTAAATCACAGAAAATTAAAGGGAAAAGTTTTAAAAATGCAAATAAAAGTAATACGAATAACACCATCTTTGATCAATTTTTTCGTCTGTCTGTCTGTGCATTGTGCCTTTTTATGGTAAAAGTTATTTCACCGAGACGAAAAAATGCACAATAAACCTCATACTACATATCTATCAGCCAGGGTTTAGCGCTATAAATTTTTGATAATTAATGGATGGTTAATGTGCAATGGGCTAATTAATTAACAAAATATATAAGAAAGCTCCAAAAATCTTTTCCGCAAATGGCCGCGTTGCACCGAGCTCAATACTATATATAATCAGGTGATGTTACTAGCTGACTGGCAACTGACTTCCAACACGGCAGGCCTACGATCTATAATCTTAAATGAAAGCTAGACTATTAGTATCAATCTTAACTTAATTTTTCAGTTAGAAAAAAATCCACAAGAATACTATAGGGGCACGGACCTTGGCCTCTTTTTACTGAGTATGAGTCACCGATGTGAAATTTTACGACCTTTGTAGTTTTCGCTGGATTGTGCCGGCAAGACCAAATCCGTTTATGTCTTCTAGGTATCCGAAAAATGAAGTTGAAAATGAAAACTATAAGGATTTGCTTAACAGTAGTCCACCCTACGATGAAATAATTTCATCTACCCGCTTTGCCCCGCAAAAAATATTATAACCGCCAGAGGGGGTTTGTGGTCTTGAAGTTAAGCAAACCGCCGACCACAATTTTGACCAGATGGGGGTTTTAATACTATCTGCTATTATAACCTGGATTGGGTAAAGTGCATGACCTCTTTAAAAGGGACTATATTCTGAGTTGTGCATAATCAGTTGTTCATTCTTCAAATAGTTATATTATGTAAGAATGGATGTGATAAAATGCTTTTTGAATTCATTCGCACTGAGGTATGCAGGTATGCGGTCAATATACAAAGTTGACAAACGAAAATGACGCAGGCTAAGATTTCATTTGCAGTTTGTAAAAGACGTAACCAGTCAGTCAAGGAATAGGCAAAATGTGAATTGTTCTTCTTTGCGATTCTAATACTGAAAACCTTGACCATCTTTTCCTCCAGAAATGGGCAGTTTCTTCGCTGTAACAAGGGACTAACTGATTCAAAATAATTTTAAACCGTATATTTATCTTTCGTTTTAGTGAGAGCACTCTTAAAAAACGTCTTCTACCGGGTCTACTGTAGTTCCGGAATCTGTGAAGTGAATTGTAAATCGGTTTGCTATTGACTATTGTGCGAAGCGAATAGCCTCCATAGCAGTGACCAGAAAGTAACCTAAACTACTTTCCTCTCTTAATTTCTTGACTACATCCTTATAGACGCCTGTAAATAAGGTGAAATACCAGCGTCGTTAGCGCATAATGTATCTGTTTCTGTCGACCAAAAGTGCTTTGCTATTTCGGAATCAGGAATCATTAATTTTATTAGACTGGCAGTTTTCGAGGAAATTCCCGTGCACCGGAGTTCGTCTTTCATCGCCAGCTCGTCCCTATTGGCGCATGATCAGGGTGCTTTTGCTGCCTTTTGGCAGTTTAAGGTCGAAACAAACATTGGACCAAATGCGAAAATAACGCAGAAAAATGGAGAAGTTGAAAACCGCAGGAAATTCTAAAAATAACGCAAGGCTGTAGTAGCACTGCTTTAATTAGAACGAGGCAGATTTGAGGATAAAGAGCTGAAAAATCTCAGCAACGCATTCGCATTGGAATATTTATCAACAATGCAAAATAATCCGAATTTGTGCTTTCTAAACTATTCAAAAAGTAGAGAGAAGGAACTCGAGCACTCGATTCTAACAATACTAGCTCGTTCAAGAAGAAAACTAATCAGGAAAACTGAAATCCACTGTACCACCGTTACAATCTAATTACTCTAGAACAAAGAGTCAAGCTAAAGGAGCGAGTAATACACAGATGAACCCCATTTCTCGTTTCAGTTAATACCATTGTCGTTATCAAAACGACTACAAAGCAGAAAGGGTGTGCGTTCTGCATAGAGCCAGAAGTGAGAGTACTGGGACATGCCACCGCAAAATGCGCCAAAAACGTGTTTTTGTGACAAGATTAAGTAAATAATACGACAATACAAATGCTCTTAATCAAACAAATATCTGCTTCATCTGCTGTTAAGTCCGTCCATTGCGACGTAGCTAAATAAATCTAATTTAAAATGTGTGACGAAATTATAAATTTGAGATGGAAAGTTACAAAGTGCACCGCTGCAATTCGATAAATCTGTGCTCGTTATTGACTGGAAGAGGGTAGGATAGGGTAGGTGAAGCTTTTTGGTGTTTTTGCTTGAAGACGCAGTCAATTTTGGCATGTTGTACGCATAGCTCAAAACAAACAGCCACTCGGCTCTGAATTCAACATAGTTCGCCATCATCATCAACTCACCTCACGTACTCCTTCGTGGAAGTGGGAGAGAAACTTGAATTAACTACGGTTTCGTCCTCACTTTAGGACTACAGTACGTGGTTCGAAATAAAAGTGCTTCTCTGCGCCAGGTTGTCTATGTCAAAGTTTTTTACACCTTGCACTATTTTGCGAGTGAAAAACGCCTTTATCTAAACTTCTACTCTAAGCAGTTGGATTGAGTTTACGAGATTGTGCAAACCTGGGACCCATTTCGCAAATCAACTTAAGTTTAATAAAATTTATCTTAAACTTGATTAAAGTTCGTTTCACAAAACATCTTAACTTAATTAGCGAGCATTTAACAAAACAAATATTGAGACGGTTAATGAAATACTGAAATAAAATCCCAAATCTGCCTGCGAGTTGCATTAAATCAGTTTTAATGGGACGGTCCTTGATTACGCACGTGATATGCAGAGAGAGAGAGAGAATTTTCCTCTCGTTGAATTTATTTGCAGGCAATATCATTTTCCAAGAGACACATTTATAAATATTTGAAATCCAATCGATGTCAAGCTTGAACATACAATATATATATATATATCTAATATATTTTATTGTTATTTATTATTTAAATTTTCTTAATATTTTTTGTTTATTTCATTTTATTTTGAAAAATATTTTTTATAATTAATGCAAGTATCTTTTCCCTAGGCGAGGGGGCTGGCTGTGGATCCCAAATTTTCCGGCCAACTCTATAGTACACGACTAGTTTCGTCCTGATTGGGACTCATCAGGTGTACGGTAGAGAAGGCGAACCCAGCTTGACTTCTACTTAATTGCAAGTCAAACCGGGAGCTCCGGACAATGATTTCACCACAGCAAAATTAATGGCATCACACCATTACATGCTATGACAAGTCATTTGCATAAAAATTTAGCCAAAATTAATAGATCAAATGCCTTTTCCCTAGGCAAGGGGGCTGGCTGTGGATCTAAAATTATCCGACCCAACTCTAGTACACGACTAGTTTCGTCCTGATTGGGACTCATCAGGTGTACGCAAGAGAAGGCGCACCCAGTGTCTAAAGAGACCCTGAAAACGGAACCTGTGGCTCCCATAGCGTTTATCTAATGATGGGCAGTGCACTGCGAGGGGGTTTCATTGGCGTGGGCTTGAGACATTCGTGCAGCGTCTAATTGTTGACGGTCAGTGCGCTGTGCGAAGGTGTTTCGCATTCGCGGGATGTTGTGCCGTTGATTTTAAGGTGATCAGTGCTTTATTGAGTTGTTTATTCGTTTTGATGCACTGTCATTCTCTTGGCAGCCATTAGTTGATTTTCTTTTCTTTGACATTTTGTCGCGAATTACAACAAATATGTTGGAATGAGTATACTGGAGAGGACACGTCAGTTAAAAGATAAATGATTTCCATGTAATTTGTTTGATTGCCCTTTCGGTGTACTGTGTACTGTTTATAGCAGCTAGTTGCCATTTTGAAAAAAATAACCGAAAATAAATATTAGCCCTTCTGCGATTTTTGCCTACCAAACATGCATCCATCCCCAAAGCGAAAATACGTGTTTTGGCGCGCGTGTCATTCTAGTCTGCTTGTATAAATTAATCATTAGTTAACAAATAA
>JAUYWV010120214.1:0-11816 GCA_032274565.1 Nematoplana nigrocapitula
TGCTTCTTCGGTCAGTATGTCCGCACGTTCGTTACCGACGAAACCGGCGTGTCCATGGACCCGCAGTGAACGGTAAGAAGGCGATCAGTTGACTTATATTTTTCTTCCATGTCACGGCCTTAATTCCAGAACCCGTTGGTGCGGATGTAGGCGGAGTCTCGAGGAGACCATCCACTCAACAGTCTCAGGACTTTGTTCGACTTGGACACGATTTCTGACAGGAACGGGTTCGGTCTGAGAAGCGCTTTCCGTAGGCCAGTCCCTTTAGCACAGGTTGTAAGGATGTGCTGTAGGCGTAGTCCGCAGGCTCCCGCGGACTTGGCAGTTGGGGTCATCCCTATTAACGGTGCGAGGATACCTGAGGCCAAAGTGTTGAGTTTGTTGTTGTTCCAAACAATTGCTTTTGAGTATGGCTCTGCTGTCACAGTAGTAGTTGTTGTCTCTTTCGCGCCGTCCAGGACTGACCACTCTTCGCCAAACACATGCTTTGAAACAGTGTTTAATTTGGAAGTCTAGAAAGTGAATCGGACCCGAATGTCCGCTGTCAGGTCGAAACTTTCCCCACTGTGACGCGTACCACACTGACTTATGTGGCTCAACAAGTTCAGGCTCGCGGGAAAGCTGTGCGGAACTGCCCGGGGGCACTTGTAGCGTCTGGGCTGGGGCAACGACTGCAATCCCCTGTAGGGGAATCCATACCTGTGCAGCCTATCTACACCAGAGGATTTGATGGTACAATGGGTTTTCAAATATGCCAATTAAGGTGTTATAAGGCAACAACAACTTTAAATTGTATAGAAATCTGTGGTGCACCGTTACACCCACGCGCCTGTGCCCGTTCGCGTCCCCAGCTCAGCTGGCACTGGTTGTTGACATCTGCGGTTGCAATGTTGAAAATAAATGGCTCCCGCACCCATTGTATTTGTATTGTTCTCGTCAGAGAGTGACGGTCGATAGACTTTTTCAGCTTATCTTGATGCGTGGCAATCGCTTGGATCAGGCGCTATGACACACCTCTGACAAACCTGAACCTCTTAAACTACGCTTTCAGCCAGAGAAATCGACAATTTTCATTGAGGCTCAGTGACCCAGGTTAAGAACCTCTGGTCTATATATATATATGTATATTGAAACAGATACACCGGATCAATTACCATAAGTTATATTTTACAGGGAAGGATAATATAGAGTATGTTCAGCTCGTTCGTAAATATGTGTCTCTTTTAATGTGAAATTGCACGTACTCTGTCATGTCGGTATTTCAATTTCTAAAAGAACACTTTTCCCAGATACCCTTGCCTTCTCAGAATTCAACACCCCATCATTACTATTCTATAACATATATCACTCGTATTGGCATTTTGTATAATTATCGGTAACGTCTAAACTCTTCCCACGTTCGCGTTGGTTCAATTGAAGCAACCAGCCAATATACAGAAAAAGCGTTGAAAGGCATGATAATGTGTATATAGAGTATATCTAAAACAAGTGAAAGACGCAATAAACCAACCCTATCCAGAAAGGTTGGCAACAATTCCACGCCAAGATTCTTTCTTCGCGGCTGTCCACTTCGCTTCTCCTATGGATGTTTTGCCGCTTCATTATTTCACGTAGTCATCCCGGACTCTTCTCTGCCTTCCCCGATCTTTCTCTCCAAACCTTTTTTGTCTGTATCTATGGATGGTTTCGGTTTTCATTTTCTAATGAATTCTACATTAGCACCACTTTTGATTCCCTTAGAAAGTTATTCACTGAAAGACTTACCATTTTTGGAATCGATTTTACTTCTCAATTTGGTCCTGTCTGGAAAGTTATTTCTCAGGAAGAGATAGTCTGTGAGATGGCTCCAGCAGGCGTTCTCGAAGTGTAACACCCGAGAGTCGCAATCAGTGCAGCGCAGATTGTTGCAGGCTCTGCACGATAAGAAAAACACATAGATCTCCCGCTCTTACTGCATTTCCAAGTGGTGCGTTCCCCGGGAGCTCATTTTCCGCTCTCTCCCTTCTCACTTTCCCTCTCTTTCCCACTTTATTTGATTACAACCTCTTTTCCGGACTGCTATATAAAAATAATTACGAAGCCCTGCGGAACAAAGGTAAACAGATGCCATTGCGGCCCTGGCAGCATTACCAACAGCAGACTGCATACTGTGGACGGATGGGTCGGTGGGAGGTGACTGATGAAAAGAGGGGGCGGCGCCTTTACTGAATTCATGAGGCACGGAGGTAGGGTGGGCACCCGGACTTGCTGACCTAGAGGGGAATGAAGAGGCGGACCGACTGGGAAACGTAGCGGCCGCGGAAGACCAGCAAGATCTAGAGAAGATCTAGGGAAGTTGCGTGGTGGCAAAAATACGAACAGGGCAGCCAAGCTTTCGGAGATGAGGACACGATGGAGCACCTGCTGGTGAGGTGTCCCGCCTATACGCTACCCCGGTGCCAGCTGTGGGGGACAGGATGTCCTTTCACAGCCGGCACCTTCCATAATCGACTTCCTCCAGCGAGAGGGACAAACCGAGCCCCCACTACACTTTCCTTAATTCTTACCTCTTCCGGATTGAGAAGTCGGACTATCCGACATGCCCTTTCTGAATGGAGGCCCCTGAAGACCTTAGTCACATTTTTCTTCTCTGCCAAGCCCACTCCAACGCCCGAAACATCTTCCTCGGAGACAACCCTATCCTGGAGATCCTGTCGAACGGATCCCGTGCTCATCCTTAGCTGAGAAAGATTGGGGTGCTGACGACCCCCAACCGGGAATATACAATACAATATGAAGAAGAAGAAGAAGGACGGACCACAAAGCTCAGTCTAGCTCCCGCTGGTGCGCCTCAGAGCAACCGGTGTGGTATGCAGACGAAACGAGACGTGATGGTCCTGAGTGCCTTTCATTTGAGCACATTTTATGGATCAGCCTAGAGTAGCGAAGACTGGGAGAGGAGATTTGTAGATTTCCCTGGGGGTTTGAACCAATGAGTCAAAAATGGAAAGCTCAAGGGTAAAAATATAAAGTGTATTCATAGAGTTGAAAGAGTTAAAGCTAACTAAACCTTTCCCGTGATGTACATATGTATGAAGAGAAGGAGATTAGTCCAAGTTCACATCTTGGATAAAGCAATTGGGATTTCTGACGCACATCTTACTTCATTTCCTAAACACCTGTTAGACAACTCGCGTACACTCTCCTTGGCTACGCATATATCAGTGACCATCTACGTGGTGTAGGGAGAAGCTATATAGAAGACTGTGTACAACCTGCTGGAATTGGCACAGTCGTAAGAAGAGGTCTGAGATATCATACACCTAATACAAAATGATATTGGTCCTCTAAAATAGGACTTCGGTAGAGGTACAATGCTAATGTGACCATACCCAATTGGATAGTGAAAAGTTATTTGTTACATAAAAGATAAAAATTCTTACTTTTTATTTACAGCACTTCCAATTCCCTCCTCCACGGAGGTTCCAGCGAGGTAGACTGGAAAACATCTGTCAAGTGAAATAAATCTATACATTACAAAAATATTTGAAATAAGCGGTAAAAATTAACACGAACATTAGGGAATTACGATGGATTTGGGAACATTACAAAGGGTAATTAATTCCTCCTTAATTGTCGAATTATTCGTAATTCTAAATCTTTTGTATAGTGCTGATAATTCCAAATTGTTTACCACTTTCACCTCAGCGTCTACGAATGTTCAGCTGAAAAATTTAAGGAAGCATTGATTTGACACAACTCGTTTTTCAGTTTCTGCCAACTTTAAAACTTGCATAATAATAATTATTAACATACTGAAGTAATGGTTTATGTAATTTAAAATATACAGTACAAATTCCTATATTTGGTGATCAATTTAAAACCAAATTGTATAATACTCATCTATTAGCAAACAGTATTATGAGGCATATACAGAAGGTGTAACAGTATAGGTTTGCACATTTTTGTATGGTTCATTTGCTTCAAACTTACTTTTTCTGGGCTGATGTGACAACTCGTTGAACAGGTTCAGTGTGCAGGTCATCTTGTTTCTATAAGTACACAGAAAAAGTCATTTTGGAGATAGTTTTGCCTAAAACATATTTCACTACATTCGGCATTACTAATGTAATCACTGAAACTGCCACTAGATGTGCTGCGGTGGCCTTCACGACCTCATCTGTTCTTGATGCTACTGACAGTCCTTCCCCAGTCCCCTTCTTGATGTTGTCCGATACACGATCTCCTTGTCGAAGCCTCTTCGATGTATTACGTGTCCGAAGAATCACATTTTTCTCTTTTTCATCTGCTCCAATGGTGTCCAGCACCCAGCGATCGGTTCTTCTTTCCCTCCAAGGCATTTTTTTAAAAAAATGGTGTAGGCACGCAGCTCAAGTTCTGAAGCGTCTAAGACTAAGTAACTATCTTCTGCAGATCTTGTTTTCTTTCTCGTCGTTGGGTCGCCTTTGAGGTACAGTTTCTTGAATCTTTCGTGAGTGGTGTTGGTCTTCCTGTTGAGTTTCTGACATTTTGCTTTAGCAACTATATTGTAAGCCGAGACAGCAGCACCGAATCCTCCGAATGGAAGCAAACTTCCCAATTGTCGGGTCCAGGGTTGGACTCGATGTCCTCAGCTTTGAGAAGAACATCCCGGTAGTCGTGAGCTGGGTCCGCCATGCCGGGTGAGAAAAACCCAACTGCGGAGATTCGGCGGTCTCCCCAACCACTTCCACCGGACCGATGTCCGAAAGAGAGAGAGAGGAATAGGAGAGGGTGGGAGGGAGGGTAGAGTTCATAACATAATTGCAAACAAGGGCGCACGGTAAGGCTCCTGCCATGGCCCTTACTACAGCTGCTGCCAGTAGCACTGGTTTCTTCCTTATGCGTTGCCAAACCCACATCAGGAGTGACATGCTTTTGTCAAAGGGCCCTTTCTGTATGCGGACATAGTTTATTGTCATACCCAGGACAGAATTACTAACACAAAAAAGTGCTCTTGAAACCAAATATATCCTTTCCTTTAACTTGTAGCAATGTGTACACTGGCAATGGATAAGTTAGACTTTTGTCCACTTTCTTGGGCAACATCCCATAAACTATCCCGGGTTATTTTTTAATTATATCTCATATAAAAAACTACTTGCTAGATGTTAAACAATTTGTTATGCAAATAAAATTATAATAAAAGTAAAATAATCATTTTCTACACATCAGTTATGATTAGCTAAACTTATTCAGAACAATAATTTTACCTGATCCTTTTCAATATCAAACTGAAGTATTTCATTAATATCTTCATCAATGCTAAATCGTTTTCTAAAACACAATGAATTATTCATTAGTAATTTAAATGAATTTTCACAAGTTGCTGGTACAAATATCTTACTGAGAGGATTTGAATTGTTTTGTTGAAGTGGTAGTAACTGTAGGAGGTTTATGTGTCCCAGAGAAAGCGTGCAAATGAGAATGGTCACCTAGTTTATTTGATTTATTCAGATTTGATTGATTTGATGATAGTTGATTTTCCACTTCATCTAATAGTTCATCAATATCATCATCCATTATTTATTTTCCTAAAGAATACAACACAAAGTTAAATGGATTTTAAAAAATATATTATTATATAAATGTGACAGAGGAAATTGAAAGAAAACACTCCTAGACTTAACTATCTGGTTTTTAATAAGATTTATTCCTAAACAAATCAGGCTGATAAAATGGTGTAATGTAGATCATCCTTCTAGTATAGGCCAAAAATATATGAAGATGTACTGGGTGTCTCATAAATCATATACAGTATGCAGAATGGAAAACATTTTAATTCTGTTTATATAGTTTAATTGCACTTGGCATTTCTTATTAATCTTATCCTAAATTTAAAATCTGGCTTTCGAGGCATAAATGGCACTATTTGGTATCATATGAAAGCTGGGATCAAACTCTATTTTGATAAAATTTTGACAAACAACACTACATGTAGTTATCTGAATACACTTTATAGAGTGAGAAATAGTGACATAGGTACACCCTTTGACTTTTTACCCAAATGCACATAAAAAGAAACTACAAATTGTATAGATGGAAAGATTATATTGAATATTTGCCCATTACATTATATGTAAAGAACATAGAATATTTACTAAAAAATAGCAATTGTACAATTTTTATATCATTCAAAGACCTTTATTGAGAAATCATTTAGTTTCAATATTTTTGCATTATATATGACATTTTTTTATAATTCTTTTAGTAAAAGTAAAATATGAGTGGATGTAGTGCTTTTTCAATATATTAACACAATTTTATATCTATTGAAAGATGGAAAACATTATCTAAAAATTAGCATTTGCATTATGCTTTTATCAGTCATTGATTTCAAATAGAAGGCTGTTCAATTTGATTAATTTTATCGTTATTACCTCACAATATATGAGGAATTAGTAGTAAACATCTATAAGAAATATAACAGATTTTATTATAAAAAGTAGCCATTTACTCAATTTATAGGTGTCTCGTGTGTCTCAGTATATATACCTATATAGCAAACAAATAATCAGATATTAATATGAATTTAAATATCCCTATTTTTCAAATTATAAAATGTGACAAAAGTAATGAAGTTCTAAATATATTGCTTTATTAAATGATTTAAATAGAGTATAATTATATATTATAATACATTTTTTGTAAACATTTCCTTATTTATCAGACATGGATAAAAAAATGGAAAAATAGTGCAAACTATGAAGCTTGTAATACTTTTTGTTTTGTTGGATCTGTCCATCGCATATTAACTGCAGAATTTTAAACTCAAATATTATTTAAAAAAATTATAACAAAATGTTTAGTGGAAAAGAAAAATCAAAATGCTATATTTAAGGAAAAAATATCAAATAAATAGCTAAATCAGTGCTGCCAGCAAGGTCTTCACAAAAAAATACAAAGTGTAAAAAATACTGAAAAGTTTTTTAAATATATATATATAATTTAGGCTTTTATCTTTAAAGTTTTATGTCATTTGTAAAAATGGCAAAACTAATTATTTATAGTATATAATCTTGAACTATATGCCCGGTATATACTTATATTATAATAAAATATTTATTGGTAATATATATAAAATTTTTATATGAAATATATATACTTATAGTAATTGTAATATGTATTTATTATTAGATTCTATTTTTTATATATAGATATATTATTACAAAAATTATATTTTTGAAGTTTTATTTAATATATAAATTATAGTATAAATAAATGATGAATTATATATAAGAGAATTAATATTGTTTTTTTAATATTTATTATTTTTCAAATATTCTTATAATTATTATTTTCTAATAATTTACTATTTAGTCAATTGACAAATATATTAATAAATAGTTTTGAAGTTTTACTTAATGCAATGCTAATGGTATTAAATAAGGTATTGAAATATGTATATATTTTTTATTAATTATTTAGGTAATTAATTTTAAAATAATTTGTTAGTATTTATAAATAAATATTTGAAATTATTTTTCAAATTACTTATTGTAAATGTAACCAATATATATATATAGTATATCTAATATCTTATAATTATATAGTAATATTAATTCATTTTATTAAATAATTAATTAATGAATTGTAAAACTAAAATATATTCTAAGTAGATTTTTTATTTAAATTAATATATTCCTCTGGCTTTGGCTATAAGTATAATTTTATTTATATTTTATTGATAGATAACATTGTTTAAAACTATGTACCGCATATACTCCCGTATAAGCCAAGAACTTTTGATATACATTTGGATGAAAATTTGCTATTTAAAAAACAATCAGTTATACATACCCAGGTACATGTTGCAAAAGTAGGGGGGTCGGCCTATACATGAGTTTACCAATTTGGTAAAATTTAGAAAGCAAATGTATGGGGTCGGCTTATACGCAAGTATATACGGTAAGTTTGTAAATATTTTGCCTGGCTGGGTATTAAACACATTAAACGAAAAGTATTATTTTTATTTATACAAAAGAAATCTTACAATGCAGAAAATACTTACACAAAAACTTGTAATTATAATTGTTATTGATTTTTACGAAACATGTGATGTTAGTTCGCATTTATAAATAAAGATAATTTTTACCAAACTGTTTAAAGTTTGCGCCTCAAATAAATAAATTTGCTATGGAAATATACATAAAAACACAAGTTAGCTAATAAGAAATTATAACAGTGGAGAATAACTGAATCACGTGTTCTCTACTTCAATTGTAGAAGTATTCCATCCAGGCGTCTATCTCTTTTCGTCGTACTTTTCTTGTTGAACTTCACTTTCAATGATAGTTTGAGCCGAATTTAAAAACATAGCTCAATTGAGTTAAGATAAAGTTGAGGTTCACCTGATCATCCTCCAAACGTCCAAACTATCCAGATAAATTCCCTAATTGTTCCATTTCGTACATAATGTTTCCAAGACAACTTATAAATCTTGAGAACCCCCCCCCCCAGATATGTATATAATGGAACGTTAGTTTTTAACATTCGGGGAATGTTAATCCCAGTTGAAATAATATATAGGTGTCGGGAGGTTCGCGAGCGGTCAGGCGGTCTAGGGATCAAATGCGCAAACAAGCAATGGATAAAAGTTCCACAGAAAGAAACCCTACTGCTTTCGTAAAAAAGATAAATATTTTTTATCTAATTCCTATAGGATGTGAAATTTATTTGTAAAATGTAGAATTAAATTTATATTATTTTCTTCTTGAAAGATCATGCTCCTTGATATATACAGAATCATTACAAATGAAATTATCGAATGTCAATGTTTTATGGGGGAATGTTTGTCACTTAATTGAAAATAATGATCGAAGGAGTACAAAATGGCAAAGTCATTATATACATTGTTGCATTCCTCAGCAATTTTCATACGTTTTGGGTTAAAAGTGAGTAAATAAATCTACGAGAGGGCAGTAAAACCGTAAAAAAACCCATCAACACTACAGTGACGAATCCATGGAAGTCTGGACCCCTTCATGAGTCAAATAAGGGGACACAGAAAGTGTCAATGGGACGCAAACAATTTGCAGTGTTATGTAGAGAGCAGCAAGCTGAGGGAGAATATAATAATGTTCTGATATGCTAGGGAGCGGCAACTTAAAAGAAAATAGTTATGTTCTGATGTGCTAATTAAGAAGAAGGGCGGCATGCAACCATGGGAGACTATAGCGATATGTTCTGAAGTGCAATAGAGGGCGGCAAACTGAGGGAGAATATAATGATGTTCTTCTGGGAGGGTCAGCCTAATGAGGGAGATTAGGTGAGTGGGCTTCTAACACGACGCCTGATTGGGACCAAAGACATTAACAATATATATAGGTTATTATTAAAATCTATGATTGGGACTCATCAGGTGGACACGCAAGAGAAGGCTATTTTTTGTGCAAACATGACTTGTCCTTGCATGTGATGGCGTGATGCCGTTAATCATTTTCCGGAGCTCCTGGCTTGACTTGCAGTAGCATGTCAAGCTGGGTTAGCTTTCTCTTGCGTACACCTGATGAGTCCCAATCAGGACGAAACTATAGTATCTAGAGTTGGGTCGGAAAATTTGGGATCCACAGCCAGCCCTCTCGCCTAGCGAAATGGCATTTGCATCTAAAGTAATTAATATTTAGGCTTATTTTCCAATAACGTTTATCTGTTTTATTTGATAATAACATTAATTATACAGGCAAGTTACAAACAATAAAATTAAAACTAAAACTATTTTCAACAAGAGTGTCAATGAATTTACTTTTGTTCACTAAGAGCAACACCAGATGTAGGCGGACCACAGTTGTAGATGTTGAGATTTATGGTTTGTATGTTAAACGGAAAGGAGCCTGGTCTTTTCGTTTCTCGATAAACTCATAATCAATTATGACACTAGCTAAATGAATATGCTGCTCATTGATTCTTTTGTAAGCTCTCACTCCCTTCGAAGAGCGGTGTCTTGTTTATGCCATGATAATTTGCTCATCTACAGTACACCTTCATTAAACAATCTCGTTGCACAAGTAGTTTTCCGTGAATGATTTGTTTTACGTCAATTTACACCAGCGAGCTGAGCTCAGGAAAACGCCCCCACGGATGCCCATTACGACGATACAAAGACCAACTAAAGTGCACATTCAAGGCAACAAACATCTACCCAAAGACCTGGGATGCGACAGCGAATCAACGCAACGAATGGCGGAACGCCATCAAAATAGGGACTGAATCTTTTGAAATTAACAGGAGAGCTGAACTGAATGCCAAGCGACAACGCAGCAAGGAGAAGTCTACTCAACCCCAACCATCACCGACTATTCCGTGTGACAAATGCCTACGACTTTTTAGAGCACGAATCTGGCTGCTTAGCCATCAACGTGCCCATCACTAAACAGAATGGAAAAAATCCTCGGACACGAGGAACAGCCGACGACGACGACGACCCCAGCGTATTTGCAGATTTCGGACAACCAAGTTTTGTGTGTATATTGAACTAATTCACATGGCATCTTTCAGGATTGGTTTTGTTAGCAAAATGTTCTTTCACGTTTGCATCAACATTTCTGTGCTTCAATCCCCAGCATATGTCTTGGTAGTTACATACAGTATATTTAATTTCATCTGTTTTAAAGGACTCGTAAAAAGACGTCTGTGTGCAGAAAGGGGTTTCAATCCTTCACGACGAACCGTGTGTAGTGTGCTGATTTCAGATTGATTTTTGCCATTTATTTATTTGCTTTGTATTTTAATTTTTAATTCAAGGTTTAATATGTATTTCAATCAAGGTATTTAGGCTACGTATTTGGGGTTCATAAGTAGGAATTGGGGTTCAATTTCGAGTAGTATATAACGCTTTTTTATTTTGAAAATTTGACCTCCCGCGTTTCGCCAACAATTACCGCTACGTTCAGCTTGCGATCCGCGCGCTATGTTTTTACCGGAAAGTTCCCAATAGACAGTTCGCTATGAACATTCGAGGAACATCCCGGAATGTTTTCAATGGAATACTGTCTTTGAACATATTTTTAGTATTCCCAAGAGTTAAAGGAATAAGGATATCTAAAATCGAGTTCGAGTTGAGGCAGACAAAAGAAATGAAGACAGATATATTTTTAAAAGTGTAAAATATTTGTAATTAGGTGCAATCAACACTTGAATGTATTTTTAAAGTTTATTTAATGATCATATCAATGAGAGAGAGAGAGAAATGCTCGATATAATAAACAGTTTTTATCGGTTTTGATACTACATACTAATTCTTAGCAAAGTGGTCGTAAAAAAAGAATGATTTTTAGCGTTGATTGCATCGGAAAATAATATATTTTGATTGACTGACGGCAGTTTACCGTAGTAAGATTTCGAGATTTTGTATATATAATATGTTACAAAATTCGATCAATAAATCAATAACAAGAAAAGCAATATGACTGTTGTCATTGGTGATTTTACTGCAACGTAAGAAGTACTCTATTTCCACGAAACCTCATTAATACCGCACATCAAGAACATGTATAAAAGTAACGTATAAGCTTGGTAGTCTCAAAGGACCTGAAACGGAACCTGTGGCCAATTAATTGTAATTTATAACAATTAAAATAATTATTTCGAGTTTATCGTGATTTATAAAATTTTATTATCAATAAAAAATGAGTAATAGTTCTGCATCATATATTTACGTTTTTGTTAATTATACGCATGGACAACTTCTTCTTTTTGGCCAAAGTGTTTATTAAGTTATGCAAAAAGAAAAAAGGAGGTGGCCGCGTATCCGGTTATTCAGAATAAATAAATATAAAAGAGAATGTTATTTCTCGGAT
>JAUYWV010120225.1:0-11815 GCA_032274565.1 Nematoplana nigrocapitula
GTTTATAATTTTATTACCAAAAGCATAAAATAACATGATGCCAAAGAATATATATATATTCTAATTGCAACGTCTGCCTCACCAAAAGTCGAAACCTTCCTCAAAGTACGACACGTTCTGCAGTTCTGCACAACTTTCCCGTGACAAACAAATGGGTGAAACACGCAAGTCAGCGTAGCGCGGTATGTATTCCTTTAAAAAAAGTTCCGAACTGATGGCAAACGTTGAGGTCCGATTCACATTTTAGACTTATTGTTATTTCAGATCAAACGTTGAAAGTGACTGGGGGTGGGGAGAGGTTCGCCAATGTATACTACTCCCGACAGTTCTTCGGCTTACTGGGTTCGCATCCGATAGACTGCGCCAACTCCACAGCTTGATCGTACCAGGGTGGATATAACGTGACGATGTTATTACGTATTAATAGTGGTCAATTCTTCCTTTGCTTCGTTGATAAATTTTCAGAGCATAAATGTGTCATGGTCCCGGCGCTAAAGTTTTATAGACAGACTGTGTAGGTGTGAGCCATTCAAATTGTTCATTATTTAGTGATGGTACAGATGGTTCCGAAGTTGATGAAGGCGCTCTTCAAACCAATAGCTCTGTCCAGAGTTTCTTGATCCCACTTCCAATCTAGTATTGCTTCACCTAAATGTCCCGGTGATCCTCGGGATTGGTCATTGCATCGAGTGTAGTTGTTACGTATTGAAATAATACATACAATGTACTGTAGCATCCGTGGCGCTCAACCTCTCGTGTTGTACAAAGACCGAGAAGATGAGTAACTTTCGACCCAGGTGCCATTTTTTAAGTACAGTTTCGAAGAACGTTTTGCATTTTTGACTCAATTGAAAAATAGGCATAGCGCAATGATTGAATCAATGAGGTTTCGCAATTCTCTTATCTTTGAACAGATGGCTATGCTTAAATTGAGACAATGGGATTTACAGTGGTTTGTTAGAATCTTCGGGCACTGATAATGGGCGGATATACTGTATATATATATTACCCCCCTTTATCCGATTACATAGCTGCTGCACCGTCATAAATTTGACCCTGAGTCATTTTGATATCCATCATTCAGTACTTTTAAAATTGCATCAGCAATTGCTTTTCTGTTTGTTCTTTCCACTACGAAGTCAAAAAATGTTTCACGAATTACCGATTTTGAATCCACAAATCGCAAAGCAATGCACAATCCTCCCTCTCGAGGAGGGCTATACACCAGCCGCTTCGATTGATCAGCTGTGAGAGGCAGAGGGCCCTTTTATTCTGTAGACCGCGGAGAAGTGCACTGCACCTGTAGTAAATAGTGTGTCTGAAGCCAGGGGCCCCTTAGTCACAGGGGGGTGTTCGGACACCCCTGACCACCCCCCTCCCCTGGTTGCGCCCCTGATAGATATACATATATTAGTTTAAATAGTAGGACTATTAGGATTAGTTGTAGGTAGACCACACTGACGCCCCTCGAGAAGTGTAACCCCCTTGGGAAATTCCTGGGTCGTGCCTGCACAAGTAGATTAATTTATGCTTTTTCAGATCAGTTCAACATTATTGTGGACATTTCAATTCTAGAGACAGGTCTCGCTGGTAAAGAAGTGCAGCTCGATTCACTACACCCAAATAGTTAAATGTAGGATATGTCTACTCTAAATAAGGAGTTTTGTGAGAACACAATCACTTCACTTTTGAAGCGAATATTAACTGACCTATTCTAACTCGTTTATTAGCGGAGATATGCACGATCCCCGAAACTGCAAGCTGCAAGTGTAAATTAATAACAAACCAGATTCTGATTGGATAAATCATACAACTAGGTGGTTCGCGCTCTCTAACCCTACTGTTCTCGGCAGTTAATTGGTCGAGTCATATCGACTTCATCGATCGATAGAAAATCTCTCTTCTTCCTGTTCAGGCAAGCCTTGCTACTCGTTAGCATGGTGTAGGCAAATAGAAAGTTTGAAAAAAGCGTAGAGGAGAACATAGAAATTCTATGCGTGATTTTCTTTGGTATTTTCAAATCGCCAGACTTCCCAGAAACGTATATGAAGATACAAGATAAGAGTTTGTTAAGAAGGATGTGTGTCATTAAATTATCGAGATGGTTAGACGAATTTGGCAAGCTTGCAGATTGCCTGTCGTAAAAGTAAGCGTAAGCTTTGACATTGACCTTCGCGGCATTTTCTACTAAAGAAGGAAGACTGAAGATCGCTGGGACCCTGTGTACAGTGCACTAGAAAACCAGTACATGTAACATAAACACTGTATTCTTTGCCACAGGTTAAATATTTTGCAGTCGATATCTGTGAGCTGGTAGAATCGTGTACAGCAGCAGTGCAGGAAGAGGATTACTACAATTCCGCGGCCAGTGATTCTTTTTATCAAAATTGTGTGATTCGTTTGTCAACTACTCGACGAAGCAAATCCTGTATGACATCCGTGAGCAAGGTAAGTAAGTGAGTGACTATTTTATGAACCACTATATGAGATTAATTACTGCGAAATCATTTATGCTAAAATGAACTGGGAAATAGTTTTTCTACACTAAAAGTGCTTTTTAGTCGAAAAATGTTCACTTTTACATACAGTATGCCAGCTACTCTTTTCTTTAATATTGCATCTTCTGAATTAATAGAATCAATCTTGTCAGATCATTTCAGTAAATGAGGAAAACAATTACATTATACTGTATATAAACTTTGCGAACTTTGTGAATAGATGCTGTGCCGTTTGTCAAACCATGCGCAGCACAAATATGTGCACAGCAAATAACAAATTATATAATTGTTTTGTTTGAAATAATATGCAGCATTTATCGAGGACCTATATTAGGTGGACTTGAAGACAAAATAGCGCAACATGGGATAATCATTCAGACAGTTTAGTTCCGTTTTAACAGAATTTTGTCAATAGACGAGGTCGAATTAAATCCGACAATTATTTCAGTCACATGTATTGAGAAAGCTATATGGGGCCTGTACAAACAGTGTTAAACGTATTCGGCGAGGCCAATTAGACTCCGATAGAAAATAAGCAAATCTCCGAAGTACATAGCAATTACGCTGTTATTCATTTCAAAGACGAACACATCAAGTGTATTTATTTGTATGTCAATAGATTGAACAGATTTTCATCCAAGTCTAACTCATTTTTACTTGAATGTAAAAGATGAATTTGATTTAAATGTAAACATATAAAATCAATAATGGTACAATACTTTTCTACAGGATTTTTATAACCCTCACCAGTCTGAAGAAAAGTCGCACAAAGCATAATATTTAATCTTGAATAAATAACAAAAAAATACTGGTAACAATAAAAATAGCATTGTTGACGTTTTATCAATAAAACGTGTGTAATAAACAAATGCAAACACAAAGTAGTAAAAAATACAACTCATTATACTTTGTTCATTAAATAGGTATATATATAGAGAATACATACAAATCGTAATATTTTAAGCTGTTTCTGTTAACCAATTTCACATCATATTCATAATAACTTAAAATGGGTTATTTAATTTATCTTACAAATTACGTAATTAAAAGACTCAAAAATATCAGTTTCCGGAAATGATATACAAAGTCAAACAAACAAATGTTAGTAAGCCGATTTGTCGACGTATTAATACGAGTTACATTTTTCATATTAGACATAAATCCCTCATTTCACTAGAAAATATGTAGTATAGATATCAGATGTTTTAAAGAAATATTACCCTGCAATTGTCAGAATGCCTGCGTATGCATATGCACTAAATTATTCTGTATAGCTGATATTTTAATGGGTTATGTGAGACTATATAGCTGTATAATCTACCACTTATATTGTTCTGATGTTTGTGTTATAGTATTAGGAAGTGCTTTCGCGACCTGATTTTAGTTTGGTTGGAAAATGAGTATGAGCGTTGGGTAATTTATGTAACACTATATAGCATACTAAAGGAATTGACAATATTTCTGAAGATTAAGGATGACAGCTGGTTCCGCTCTGCATGTGTGATATTTGGTGCTATATAAGGAAAGTAGGACTAATAAAGATTGAGGGTATGTTTTAGAATAACTACTATATACTTATGTATGTACAGTCATTGGTTACGTAATTTTCATTTAGATTTCATTTCTGTGGAGTGTGCATGTGTGGCTGATAATTAAACTCTTTCGTAAATGGAAGAATTTCTACAGAACTCCCAGCATATCTTTATTTGTCATATGCTTCTGTCAACATTGAGTTGTTCAATAATAAATGATTAAAATGCTTCTATCGATACATTTAAAATAATTCTGCTGGCCAGTGTGCATTTATTCTGCACAAATAGGTTATTATAATTACAATCCTAATTTCAATTTTTACGTTTGACCTAAAATAGTTATATTTTTTTGAATACAGAATCCATTTACTATTATATAGTATAGCGTAGAAAGAGAGCATAATTAAGGACGATTGAAAACAACTATGTGATCGTGTTATTTTGAATGGGTTGCGTGATTTATTTTAAACGTATATAAATGGAGAGTTGAAAAACTTGAAATCAGACTACTTTTACTGTTATACCTATATGAATGAAATTAGAAGAAATTTGCAGAAAAGAACGAGTGGTGTTGATCTATATAGGCTTCTGAGGAAATTGGGTTATTTTCTAATTCACACAAAATAGGAAATCACCCCGCAATTAGAGAGTCGCTTCATATGTACATATCCAACTAGCTTTATCCTGGAAACTATGTACACAGACCTAATCAGATATATTCACTACAGTATATTGTAATAAGGAATATACTGTATATTTAAATATGAACAATACGATCACTGGATTGTTCCTCATCGTATACTTCTCAGATATACAATGTTATCTTTTAATCATCTCGTGTTGACCTTATTGTGCTGCTGTCTTCTATACGCCTACTATGTACGGTGCGTTTCTGCGTATAGCTCCTTCAATTTCATTCATGAGAACTCGAGAAGTCTTTCGATCTGTTGATTCTTTTGTGCCATGTTTCTTCCAATTGTTGACTCGACTCATGATTATGTTTTATCCCCACTCTGTATCGTCAGCTCGCACGACATTTAGAAAGTAGCAACGAACCACGCACTGGCAACTTTATTGCCTCCAGAATCTCTTCTAGTTGGATTTGTTGATTATTAATTAATTAGTCTTATTCTGGATTCCCACGATTCTACCAATGGGGTGCTTGTCTGTTTCGCATCTTATTCATTTATCAGTGTAACAAGATGCTCAGTATAATTTTCAGGAGCAATATGATTTGCTTGGGATTTTTCAAAATGAATGAAAAGTAATTTTGCTTTTCAGTTCTTCTCGAACTCAAAAATAAAACATCTTAGCTGTAGAAATTGTTCCAAGACGTCCCAATGATGACATAGTAGAGTTTAACGCGCGTCGAACTGCTTACTTTTCAAGCTATTGCGAATTTCGAACTGGAACAAAACTCTTTCTTGACAATGCATAACATATTTGTGGTAGGTTGGATTATATGAGAAGACTTAAAATAAGTTATAAACCACATTTACATCGCGCCATCATACGAAAGTCTAGACCGTATAATTATCCTACTTAATAAATTGTAAAAGCAATTAGTCATTTGAATAAAAAACGTTTATACTCGACCGCGGTTACGGGTTCGACCCTTTGCCAAGTGAATTTCAAGTTTAATACGTAAAGATATTTTGAATATAATTTTAAATAGCACATTGAAAATCGATGTACGAGTAAATTGATACATTAGAAGAATTAAAATATAATATGTTACATTAAAATGATGAGCCTATAACACATGAAGCTGTTTTTTTTAAATAGGGTTACAATATTTAATATGTAACTCAGCTATTGCAGACTACAACAGACTATATTTTTTCGTGTACTCTGGACTCTGATCATTTTAAGGCCATTGACAGCTCTTTTCTCCCATTTTTACTTTAAAAGTTGTAACCCTATATACAGTATTTTAAATAGACCGCTTCACTTGTTGGCTCATATTTTGTTGTCATGCTAACTCAATGTTATTTCTGACGTGTATTTACGATTTTTATTATGTTATATGATGATTAAAAATAGGAGTTGTATACTGTACATTATATTTTGCGAAGTAACTGAAAATAAATTTATTCATTTTAATTGCACCGTGTTTCAACCATAATCGTTTTCAGACTGAATGGAGTAATATTGTAACTTTTCTTTATCTAAGCGTCATTTCGTTGAGATATTCAGCATCTAAACAGAATAAAAAATTACACAGAAAAGTTTGATTTCTTATTAAAAGCATCAGAGACTCTTGTTCCCTGGCAGTGCTAATAAATTTTTATGCTGATCAATTCTTCGAAGGAGATAGATGCAACTTGCTATACAAGAACTTTTTATAGGTCTGGAAGTCGTTGCGTGATAGAAATTATTACCAGCAGAAGATATCCAGAAAAGTTTTCAGGATATACGTTTAATTAAGCTATTTTAAATTGCATTCAGTTCCTTTAAACTAATGAGGTTATTCCACATTTCGTGACATAGGATTAAAAAATAGTAAAACTGTGATCTGTGCTAGGAGAACTTTGTTGACTTGAGGACAATAGAGAATTGTGAAACCGTTTTTTCTAAGTATACTACAATGATTTGTAAACTTATCAGTGTAGTCACAAGTAGTGAACATTTAATTTTAAACATTTGTTGTGGGGACCAATACTATAGGTTGATGCCGAAAAACAGCGTTTTTCAACGAACTTTGTTTATATTTATACTGTATATATACATACTACTTATACAAACTAAGTTTTCATTTCAAATATATACAGGATGTTGTATAGTCAGGGAATACTTAAACAAGGCGGCAAATGAAACAATATCATGTTGTGTTTTGATGAGTAGGCTGGCGTGTCGAAAAAGAGCTCTGAGGAAAGTCGTGTTGTAAGTAAACCTATGGTTTGTCGTGGTCGCTAATAGTATTAAACATTAAACAGCATTTCATTCTAAATATGTATTGTATTATGTATGAAACTATAGTAGGCATTCTTCGCCGCACCACACTTTCTCATTCTCCTGTAAAACAGTTCTGATTCTCAATTTTTCAAAATTTGATGAAAAGTGCACTATTTTATATTAATAAAAGGAGTATTTATTGCGTGTTTTTTTATTTTAAATAGAATTTAGTATACAAATTTAGCTTACTATTAAACGGGGCCCTATCTACGGGGGTTCACGGTGTTGTATTGCACCCCCATGAAACCTCATTGCACCCCCTTAGTTTATATATATAAAAATATCATTTTTGATTGATAAGTTAGCTCATCGGTGATATACCTGATCGTAATGAACTTATTGTGGCGCGCTCATACATTTTGAAGAACTGGAAAGCAACGGAATATAACCACGTTGGGGCTGTTTGCTTGCAATTGGCCACAATCCCAACTGCTTTTCTTGGCACTCTCAAGATGTACAAAGCAGCGCTCACATTTGGCGCGTCCACTGCCACCTGTGAGAGAGTGTTCTCCGCCCTCAACAACGTCCTCACATTTCTCCGACAGTCAACAGTCAGAACACGATCGCCTCAGGCATCTAATTCTGATCGCTATCGAGAAAACTTTGCTGGAGCAGATTTGTAGTACAGATGAAGGAAAACCAAAAGAGATGTGCAGTTTTGATTCCATCCGCCAGCTTCGTTTGCAACTGTTTTAGTTGGAGAAGACTGTATAATTTGCTTTACTTTTGCTATCCGAATTCTTCGTTTACCGTTTTTCAATAAATAACACATATCTCTACTTGTACTACTTTGATTTTTATGAGCCACAGAAGTTTTTACGTATACATAGTATGAGTAGAGTAAAATTGAGATTCATACTTTTTTGACTGCACCGACTTTGCACCCCCCAAATTTTAGTCCTGGCTATGGCACTGCTACGTCATAATGACTGTCACTTACTACAACAGACAGGAATCGGCACAGATCAAATACCAGAATATCAGGAATCAATTAATTAACTATTTCAAAGCTACTTTCAACTGCCAACCAGATGTTGGCTATGCTTCTCATTGTTGATTCAGATATGCCACACGTTCTGCAATTTACGATTATGACAAAAGTCTACAAAACAACCAACGGCTTCATCCAAAAATTTCCTATCATCCGTCTGACATACCGTTTGAATAGGGCACTATAGGGCAGTCTCTATAGGTCATCGGACTGCTCATACGAGACACTTACATTGGTCTATATGTCGGCTGCTCTACGCTATATATACGACTGGGGAGGAGAATATTCACGTACTAACTGTTCGTAGAATGACAGAAAACTTGTATGCAGATATGAACATGTAATTCAATCAGTGCACATTGTGTGATTTGACGGCTAAGTAAATAAAAACAAACTGTATATCATGTAGATAAGCAATCAAATTTGTGATTCCTCAATAAAGGTGTTCCGTTTCTTATCTGATTTGGCCAAATGAATTCTATGGAAACATATCAGCGTAAAATAAAAATTCAAAGTATTTAAAATAAACTAACACGCACGAGTGAACTTCCCAATCAAAGCCAAGAAAGTCTGCGTCCAAAGCTGGTTTACCTCTTAAAAAGTGACATTATGAAAGAATGAAGCGAATCTTTCAAATCCCCATTTTTCACAAAGCTTCCAGTTTTTTATAATTATCATCTAGTCACGTCTTCAGTACTTCCACTTATTCCGGGAGTAACAATGTGTGCTAAACCGTCTGATCAAAGCTTCCTCACATCTGCATAGACCATTTTTCCTGTTTTATTTGTATAACTATATGCCGTGATATAGCGCCGCAGTAATCAAGCTTTCTGATTGCTTCATAAAATTTCCCCCTTTTTATCCAATCTGGTGATTTACTGTCACTGACTTCCTTTGTTACCTTCGCAATTTCTCCCTGAAGTGATTTCTCACGCCTTCTGTCAGCATGGTATTCTTGTATCCCTTCCTGGTCTACCTTTGTTTGAACGTCAGTAGACGGGATCTGCTGCAGCAGCCTGCGATTATCGTGTTCTCGAAAATGGAGACGAGGCCAACATGTAGAATTACGGTAAAAAACGAAGCATTGGAACAAATATTAGATCAGTTTGCATGCCCCACTAGCATGGTAACGGTATAGATGCAAACAAGGTATGTGAAATTAAACGGTAAATCAGTGCCTCTCAGACGACTTAGAAGAAGAGGGAAAGGCTGTTACAGTATTAAAAAAATGAAAATTCCTTTTCGGTGACTAAAAGACTATGACTGGACCGCGTTGCTTTATGGCTGTGAGAGGCGGAGAAACAGCAAGTCGATGAAGACCCAAATACAGGCGGCGGAGATGTGCTTTCTACACAGAATTATGAAAATGTCGCGAGTAGACAATATTTAAAATAATGTGGTACGACGTGCTGGTACGCATCCACAGTTGATGCAGACATCATCACCAGATAAATACAGTTCTTAGGTCACGTATTGAGGAAATAATATCTGGATGAACTCGCAACTCTAGGAGGAAAGCGGGCGAATGGCCCAAAACGACTGTTTTTTCTGGTTTGGCTGGAAAGAGTAACCGGAGTGGCATTTGAGCACATTCCGTTACTATATCTATGAAGGGAGAATGATGTCATGACTGAACTTATACGCCGGGACTCTTGTACGGAACTGGCATTGTTTGAAAAATTACCAAATATCATCATCTAAATAAAATGGTCAAACAAAAATCAACTTCTTGGATGTATTGTAAACATATATCGCGTTATTGTGACACGTTCGTGTTTGGTAAATGAAGTGTATTGACCCAATTGCTATATCTAAATTCAAGTCCTGTGCTTCCTCAATCATCGACTATGGTTAACACCAATAACGTCAAATGCTCTAACAGCAGACATATGATAGCATATTATGCTTGGATACCAACTGTTTGCATTTCTGACGCGCAGAATGATAGCAAATGTTACCAGTGTTTATACAGCTATATTTCTTTCATTTGCGATGGGTAAACCTTCAATTAGTTTTCAGGATATAAGAATTTTATTAATTTATTTGCAAAAAAATGTATTTCGTTCATATATAGTATTATATTACCACGTAAGTAGAATTTAGTAAATATGATTAAAATTTCAAATAAATGTACCAGAAAATGTTTTCTCTCCTCGCATAAATTGACAACTTTCACCAATTTTTTAAATTTAAAATTCCTCGATTAAAACATAAAAATTTGTTACTTTCGAATGAGGGCGCAATACAGTGAATGGTTCTTGCAAAAATTGGATCAAGGTGCTGTGGGACATATTTTAAAAAAATTTCAAGGAAATACCAAAAATATGGCGTGTTCTTTCCAATATGAGATGCGGCAGAATACAGAGTACAACTCATTGTAGAATGATTTCAAATATCTTTCTTTTATTGCGAAATTAGAATTTCATGAATTGTTGAGATAAAACTAAAAACACGAATATACTAGATATGACTATATGTAAGAAAAACAATGAACTCACCCAAACATGATTGCAATTATTGTTGATCGATAAGGCGAATAAGGTGATATGCGTTCATAATATGTTATAGTAACATTTTATGCAGTCATGCATAATACACTGAGTCACCGCAGCCGGCAGGCAAGCATACAAACATAAACGTGGCTGTCCTTGATAAGTCTCTAACCAGTACCAGAAAAGAGGCCTTTGCCCTATGGAACTAAACTGAAGGGGTGTGTTCTACAATCGTCTTCAACAGCTGTGCAATTCTACACATACGTATACATATACTGTATAGATAGAATCGAACAGTGTGAAATTAAAACGGGCACAGTACTAAATGACAAACGGTAACTGTAGTCTTCCCCAGCAAAGCAGTGGAAGTTAAGTAGATCCTTACATTACCGGTATATATTAATATTCTTGGACCTGATGTACATATTCGTAGAAAACCACAAAACAAACACGAAAAGTCAAAGACCAGACTCACGTTCGACGAAGGCCAAAGTACGATGCGGCTGATAGGTATTGGTGTCCATGGTGGTTCCCCCGCTGCAGTGAAGTGAACGTTCACGGCCGTCCAGAGGTTCCTATATCGCACCAGAATCAACTACCAATTGACCCTTCGATGACCGCGTTATCACAAATCTGGTGTTGTGCTGCTGTGCGTGTGTTCGTCGCGTGCGTGCGAATCTTGGAGGTGACTCTGGGAGTTCAGACTACCGGTGTACACGCGCTCGTCGTCGTCGTTCGCAATGGCCTGCCTGCGTTCCGACTTCCGCCCAGAGCCTCCCTCTGTTTATCTGTCGTAATACGAAGCCAATCGACTTGCTTGCCTGACTGTTGAAACTGTTACGGGTTCATATACACCACTAACTGCGCGATCTTGTTTGTGTGAATTTGACGTTGTTCAGATGATGTACAATTAAAAAACTTTAACTGGACCAATAGTGCAATAAAAGAAAACACAACAATTGTAGAAAAGATTTTGCCGATGTATAAATAGAAGAGACAAACACACTGACTGTATTTTTGGTCTTGTACCGACACGATGGACTTTTGCCACTTAACTCGCAGCGAACCTCTCTGTTCTCCGTGCTCAGCAATTCTAGCAACGTACCTCCACCTTAAAGACCGATAAGCACTAGTCCGTTTAGTGCGATACCAGCTCGGACCAATCAACTCTTCGATATAGGCGTATCCAAACACTTAACACTGCTAATAGCTGCTAATAACACTGGCCCAAACCTGCAGAAGAGGATTACATGTTATTATATATTATGCACTCTCTCTCTCTCACACACACACACACACACACACACACACACACACACACACACACACACACACACACACACACAC
>JAUYWV010120236.1:0-11815 GCA_032274565.1 Nematoplana nigrocapitula
CCCACCCCCAAGCTGGGCAGGCGAGTAGAAGGTGTTCTGCCGTTTCTTCTATTGGCGGCCCGCAGACGTCACAGGACGTTGATGCAACCACGTTTGCCTTGGACTGGGAGTGTTTCTCCTGCATTGTAAAAACGCTCAAGTTGTTTCCGATGCTTCGTCAGATAGGTCCAGTCATTAGAATTAACTGGAAAGAACTTCAATAGGCGTATAGTCTTTTAATGACGTCGGCTGAGTAGTGTTATAAAATAAGTTATGTACTTCTCTCAGATGATTGGCCATCCGAATAATCGATCGGTTTCAGATAGAACAAGGAGCCATTTCCGAAATACCTTAGTCTTTTAATGAACTATTTTAGTGCACCGCAGTTTATTTATAGGCCGAGAGATAGGGTTGCTTTGTTGATGAGTTTACACATAGTCACGGGGCTATAGGATACTTACGATAACGTGGCGTTCACTCACAGGTCAGTAGCGTCCCCTAAATTAACCGTTATGTACTACAAATATAAAAATATACTTTCAATTAACTTCACTATTATATTGTAATTTTTTTATATTTTAAAATTAGTTTCGGTTTGATGAATTCGACGCTGGGACAGGGGACGCTTGTTCGTGCAACGATATTTCAGCAGTGAATTTGATCATAAATATATAAATAATATATATTAACAAAATAATTTCTTCTAAATAAAATCTATTCAGGGAGCTGAACATGTCTAAGCTGGAATTATTACTTAGTATGACTTATATGCCAAATGTCATATAGTATGCTTACAAAATTTTAAAGAACTATTTATCACATATAGTATATTTGTATATAGTATATTTATCAAGCAAAGCATATAACAAAACCTTTACAGGTGTTATTAGTCATTTACTTAACTATATGTTTACCTGTGAAACGTGATAGTACATTCAGAAAACTCTCAGTTGGTGCAATTTACCGCGGAGCATGTTTTCACCATTTTGTCTTTTGCAGGTCACGGTCTAAATGTTTATCAAAATCGAAACTTCAAGGAATTCCCGCTCGTATTCCATCTAGTTATACTATTTAAAGTCTATGGTTATTTCAGTACACTAAATTATATAGAGAGTGACAAAGTGAAGCAGGCGTTTGTGTAGGAAAGTACGTACCATGTATTGACTCGGCTGCATGGTGCTTCCCCCTAAACATACTCTCCGCAGCTCGCTCTAGTTGTTCGTGAATGCCGGCTGAATTACACAAGCGAACTTTAAACGTCACATGATTTCCTAACTATTTCGTGTTATATGCGATCCCTGTGAGGGAAACGCGGAATAAGTTGATATTTCTGACACCCAACTTCTAATTTTACTGACTATATTGAAAGACGTGGCTCTACAATTATATTTTAAAATGACAAAGCATAATTTCACTAAGTTAGCGATCTTCATGATTTTCAATCAAACAAACAAATCTCGGGTTATCTCCGGCGAATTTTCTTATCAATTAGATTGAAGCTGTAAAACATGCGCAGTGGAAAGTAAGTATTGTGTAATTATCCGATTTGTCGGTCTAGCCCAGGGTACACACGATGCGATTTTTGTCGTGCCCTTTTTGATGCGATTTTTGTCGTGCGCTTTCGATGCGATTATCTATACTATTTAAAAAAATGTAAATAGCTGGTGTATGATGCGTTTTTAAGCACGATTTTCAAAGCGGTATTTACAAATTATATTTTTAGAAATGTATCGTTTGAAGAGAAAGAGATAAATGAGAAAAAGAAACTCAAAAAATAAATATTATATATAATAATAATAAATATATTTTAATATTTTAAATGTTATATATAGAATAACGAATACATAAATGTTAAATACAAATATTTAATATCAATATTAAATATAAATATACTTAAATATAGATATTAAATACCTGGTACACTTAGCTCAGGTGATATTTTGTAATCACCTTTCTTCTCTTTTCACGATTGTGATGAATTTCTTGATTGCAATCCCACAAGCATTGCTCTACTTATGGGATTTCATGTTTTTTATTTTAAAAATCGCAAAAAATATTTGTTGTATGAATAAAAGGTATGCAAAACCGCGTGTTATTTAGCGTATCGCCGAATCGTATTGTGTGTGCCAAAGTCTGAATCGTACTATGCCGTCGTAGGACAAAATTGTACGAAAAATCGCACCGTGCCTCCTTAAGTATCCCAAATACATTGTGATGTGCAGTACCAGTGAGACTAACCCGGGACCAGCGACCTGCCTCCGGGCAATCGCCTGGACCGTCGAGGGCAGGAGCCGCTACGTTGCAGAGAGCCTAGCTGTCCAACCAGCCACATGCTGGAAGGCCGCAGCGGACTACTTAGATTAACCAGAACGGAGTGTGGCGCTGTCCAGACCACGGAGGGAACGCCGACGCCTGCGCCTGCCCCATCTGTACAGGCAAGCACTTGTGGTCTTGCTCAATAACCGACTGAGAAAGAACATGCCACCGGTGTTGCAGACTGAAAGTATGCTTTGCACAGTACACCTTCAATTACAATTGCTGGCAGACCTTACCAGGGCGCATACCCGACCGCCCCATCCAGCAAGATGACTGAAATGCTCGGCCTGTACCAAGACGATTGCCCGGTGCTGTGTACTACCTGTTCTTCCCCTTTCTACGCCAAATGCCCAGAACTGACCAGAAAGGCCAAAGTCAAACACGTGAGCAACCTGTTTTGAATCTCCTCCCAGTGAATTATGTCCAGCCGGCCATCCCAAGACCAATCTCTGACAGTCCAGTGGATGAAAGGCCGGGCATCTCAACGGCAACTAAGGCTCCTCCGATGGAAAGCAGACAGAACCCATACCAAGCTGGCTGAACTGACCGATCGCCTGAAGGCTCAAAAAGTCGACATTGCAAAAGTCAAAACTACGAGGGAAAGATTCAACCCAACGCATTCCCGGCTACAGCACCATCCTTCGGACAGCAGATCAGGCACGTGTGGCGGCCTCCTGACTTTCGTTCGTGTAGGAGGACGTACTGTTTACCAACCTTGGGGAAACGACCCACGGTGCAGCGGTGACACAAACAATCAAAGTTCGAATTGGTCGCTTTGAATACTCGAGAAACCAAAAGTTTTTATCGGGGCCCAAGCAAAATTAACACCAAAACAAATTGCTCAACGAATAGGTATTCATTTTTATTACCGTTTAGAACTGGATAAATGCCTACAATAATGGATAGAAAAGCGCTCCAACAAAACAAACTGGAAGTCAGAACTCCACATCGTACGTGTGGGTAGCCATTTGGAGAGGAGGGCGGAGCCAGGTCGTTTTCCTGCGGGCAGAGAAACCACATTGCAACGCTCCAACTTCTCTTCCAAGAAGAAAATCTGGCTGATAACTTCAACAAGATAATGCACCTGCCCACCGAGCTGCCTTGGTTTCAAACTTCCAGACCACCGGAATACGATGTCTTGCGTGGCCCTCAAGATCTCAACCCGATCGAGCACGTGTTGGAGTGGATTGGGCGGCAAAGCAACTATCGACTCCGTACAGCTCAGAAGCTGCAACAACTCGATGAATGTGAACAGCTGCCACAGGCAGTTAGTGACACTCTCGTCGACAGTATTCCACGATGGATTGTGGTGGTCATTGAGGCGAAAGGTCGACATATCCGGTACTGATCATTACTACCCTGGATTCCCCACCCCTCCCCTTTCTTCCTACTACCCAGGGAAAACTTAAACATTGATGATAATTTGCAGCAAAACACACGTGCAAAATGATTCGCAAAATTTATTTCAACTAGTGTATATCTATGCCATGATATATATACACAGTGTAATAGTCAAGGAGTGTCTGCTTTTCAAAATTGAATTATGCTTCACATTTAGCTACGCCGCAATGTGAAGCTTTCGAAGAATTTTATACCGATAGTGTATTTTTGTGGTGATCCCGCTCTTTGTTAAATGAATAGTTTATTTCATTAGTGAATGAATTCTCTTTTCCTCAACACTTTCAGAATCGCGAGCAAGGCCAACGCGTGAACATTATCATTCTCGCCGAGGGCGCAATCAATCGGAAGTGTCAGTCAATTACGGCCGAATCTATTCGCAGGCTGATCACAGACCAACTGGGTTTCGATACACGCATTACAGTGTTGGGCCACGTTCAGCGGGGTGGCCGACCCTCCGCCTTCGATAGAATCCTTGGCATTCGCATGGGAGCGGAGGCTGTCCTGGCCCTCTACGATGCCGACATGGATCGTGATTTGCCCGCCTGCGTTATCTCCCTGGACGGCAATCAGGCTGTGCGCGTGCCGCTGATGCAATGCGTAGAAAAGGTAGACTGTGGTACCTCTTTTCTAGTCCATCCTTCAGACTACATAAAAGGGTTACCTTGATCTAAAGATTGTTGCAAACGTCACCATCAGAAAATGGTTAGAAGTAATTCGAAGCTGCATTTTGGCACAGAGTAGCCCAACCCCTGCTAAGTGACCTTACTACTGAAGATGTGATGTAGATAAGGTGCTAATTATATCACAAAGGTTTGTCCTAATAAAGTCCACAAAACGAGCGACAGAATTTTACACCGGTAGTGTCGCGCTTTGCATTTGGTCAGTAAACTTTGGCGAAAATAGACTTAGGGAAGGCCCAGTAGCCTTATGTATATGAGAGATTATCCTGTTTCTTGGAGAGATGAAGGAACGAACAGGCGAGATATTGGTTCGTCTGCTTGGCAGTGAACAGTTATGTTGCGAAAATTGTGAGGGTCAAAGGATCATGTTGCACAGAATGTGTTTATATTTATATAGTACCAGTCTGTCGCAACAAAGTGTGCACATAATGCGATCTGGTAGGTCGCTGGGTAAACCGACGATGTGCTAAAGATAGAGGAAACAGCAGAAAGAGATTTCGATTGGCGCCTAATTTAAATCGTGTTTGTACCCGTATATACTGTGTAACATAGTTGTTTTGTGCCTCTGCTTAATTATAACGAATTTGTGGTTCTTGCCCAATAGCCACAATACTCGGATACAATTGAGATTCTTCGCATTCTCGCCTACTCTAAAAACGCTCAGGGCTGTCTAGTATAGACTCACTCTAATACAGGCTTTCGTGTAGATGCCAAAGAGCCATCTGACATACTCTTTTTTGCAGTCAGATAGTAAAATTGCACAACCCTCTTGTGTTGTCTTGCGCTTTCTTCCTCTGTCATCTTTCAAGTGTTTTGGATACCCATAGAGTACAATATTATTATTTAGTACCATTTTCTTTTTCTAATTTTAGACTTATCAAAAGACTGCGTTGACGTGATTGTTTATTGTAGTCCTAATTGTAAATACGGAATGAAATTCTCATACGGGTGCCCTAATTAGTGTACAGTTTAAATTGGGCCCTATCTGATGGAATAGGCTGAGAGGTGTTAGTAGTAGTTGTTGGCTATAGCCTGTACAATGCCTCCTTGCTTAATTTGTCTGTTAATCGGCAGAAGTCATTCAGTTGCTATATAATCAGATTGTTAGACTGCGCCCAGAAGCGTGACCTTTGTGTTCTTAGTGTATTGCTACAATAATAGTCACGTAAAAAGTTGGTCAATAATTTAGTAGTTAGTAGGCTTTTTCCAAGCCAGGCCTATCAGTCTTCTCCAATGCCACATCCTCTGGTCTAGATAGGCTTCACAGGTATGGGTTTCCCCACGGGGCATTGCAGTCGCTGCCGTAGCCCTGACGTTACAAGTGACTCCGGGCGGATTATTATATACGTGATAAGTGTTTTTGCTCTCTTATTTTTATTTCCCCATCTATCCTGCAAGTGTGTGGCATATTATATACTGTCATTGTATATACATTCATCTTTGTAGACTCGTGCTGTTGGCGAAGCGATGAAACAAATGGATTTTGAAACTGCGGTCAAGTTGAGAGGAAAGTAAGTTTACATCTGGTGCAAACCTTATCTATGTAAAGCCTTTTTCAATTGAAGATGAAGTGGTAATGTATAGTACGCATATATCTATTTTAAAGCACCTTGTTATACCACTGAGGAGACTTTTTATTTCCATGTATATGTGATGTGATAGCTTGATTGATAATGATCTTACTTTTAATTTTCAGGAGTTTCATCAACAACCTAACGACCTACATTAAACTTTCTAAACTTCACGAACAATGCTCCGACCAAGGGGTAGGTAACTTGTTTGTGTTCACTTCACATCAAATAATTTCTATTTTCTGCATATTTATATTCTGATCAGCTGAGAAAACTTACAGTTGGAACCTGTAGTGTGTTACTTCCAATCTTGACTGGCGCATCAAAATATCATAATTATTATATTCATTTTAGAAGATTCTCCAACAAATAGTTATCTACGTGACAAAAGGAAACTGTGAACACGCTGAACTACATTTAGAAGTACCCCAATCTAAGAACCTGCTCACATTCGAGAAAAGAAGAGGGCGTTCTGTACAGCAAGCTCCATGTGCGGAGTGACTCATTTGTCATTTTGCTGAGGTCGGCGCTTGTATATACTTTAATTGGCGTCCCAGGTGAAGTGTTTGCAAATATTTTAATGCACCTCAGCAGATTGCCTCATCGACTGCTACAAACCTTGTCGTTATAAGCAACCATCGTTGTGTAAAGTAGTCTGGAAAAGCAGCCCAGGAAGTCTTTGACGAAAAATGGAGGCTGTGATGATCAATAGTGTGTGTAAGCTGAACATATAATAATGTAAACTATGAACGTCATGCAGGACTACAATAGACCTACAGATACAAGCTATTGTTGGAATACTCTCCAAACTGGAAACTTTGCGATGTTGAAGATAATTCAGTGAACAATGAACGAGAACTTTTGATTCACCCAATCCGATGGAAAGAACTAACTGGCACATGATGTGCGTTTTAAAGAGGGCGAGGTTGCAATAGACTTTTCAAATAAATGCAAATTTCACACACGAGAGAACAACAACAACTATTTAACAAATCTAATGATGTTTGTCATATAATTATTACTATCATTTATATTCGAACTCGAACTCTGACATTGCTATCCCATTACTTCATTTTCAGCGCGGTCTTCGGATCGGTCTGATGAATGTGGGCGCCCCGGCGTGTGGTGCCAACGCGGCTATGCGCAGTTTCGTTCGCTTCGGTCTGAACAAGGGCTACGACATCTACGGAATTCACGAGGGCTTCAACGGATTGGTGCGCGACGATGCCAAGTTGATTCGCTGGCTCGATGTGCGCGGTTGGGTGGGCCTGGGGGGCTCAGCGTTGGGTACCAGACGGTGAGGTAGCTTCTTAGTCATATAGTGCGGTACAAAAGAGAATTGTCTGGTTTTGAGCTTTTAATTACGAACGGAACACAACTAAATTTTACAAAAATCTTCAACTGAACGAATTGAATTCCATAAGTTGTTGTTAAAAATCAATGAATTTCCGTTGTTAAATTGTTTGCATCTTCCACAAAGTCGTATGTAACACAGTCGTGTGCTCTTAGACGACGATGAGATTGTCGAGATACTTTTTTGTAAATGACAAAATTGGATTTTTTTTGTTTGAAACCATAGAAAAGCACGTGGAATGGCCCATACTCTGTTAGTAAAAGCTCCCATCCAGAAACCAATGTACAACAAATCTATATAGTTACGCTTGCACAATTTAAAAACCGGAAGTCCTACATTTTCCTAACGTCGAAGCTAGTAGGATTTGAACTGCAGAAATAGTTTGTTTAATGCGCATGTTTTGTCTATTCTTGATCATTTATTTCATATGATTAATGACTAATAAAGAACGCCTTACTTGTACCAGAAATACTCGATATAGTACATAATGCTGTAAAGACCAAACCACAATAAGAATAATGGAAAACTTGCTCCTTCATAACTCGTATAGATAAAACACCACAGTATTTGTACAATACCTTCACAGCTGGGATGCTAGAAAATCTAAGTAAACCCTGGACAAAAGCCGCAGAATAAAACAGCATTGGATAACACCTACAGTTCTGCAGTAGTGCGACAAATTAAGGGAACTTAAAATGAAGCATTATTTTGAAATTGTCTACACAAAAGCTCGAAAATCAGTAAAGGGAAATTGAATAAATTAAATGCAAATGAACATTACTGGAAAGGTATATTCACTGGTAAAACAACTAACATAAACCCAGAAATGACTTATTCGCATAGCAGATAAGAACATAAACTTACCTACTTAGTAAAGAAAATAGGCTGTATAAAGATGGAGAGATTACATTACTGCCATGATCAGTACAAGTTTGTTACAGGGACAGATGCAACATTCATGAAATTCCTTCATCTGAAGTAGAAGCTGCTAAATCTGAAAGTTCATAAATCACATGGGCCGGATATCAATAAATCTGAATTAATTTAAAGTAAAGATAATGCACTGGGCACTGTTAAAATTAATACTATTGGAAAAGAAAGCTAATAACAGAAAATGTAATGATTTCAGACCCATTAGCCATGCAGCAAAAGTACTTTTAAAGATTATCCAATAAAGAATTACTTTAAAAGGGAAGAATCCTGACTGAACATCAAGATGGATTTAGAAAAAGAGAAACACGGTAGAACATAATATTCTATATTTTTAAATGATTAATGATAGAACATTATAAAATGAAAGAGAGAGTAGTGTTTTAATTTTATGGATTGCACGAAGGCGTTTGACCGCGTCTGGCATACCTAAAACTCAAAGTCTGCGTGACTGAGTAGCATTTCTACGACCTGTCTAACCTGCGTCAAGTTATTCAAATGACCATTTTTTCTTATCTTATATTTTTCAAATGATTTCTTTAACTTCGCCTACATAAGTATTTTCTTTGTTTCAGTATTGTTAGATTTCAGAAGGTCATTTGCCTATCGAAACGTTCATCCTTCAATACTTTGATTTTATTGTTTTTTCTTTGCATTAAAAATGTTTGTCGACACAGTATGCTGATGACAGTGGAGTATAATTTATCTAATTGAAAAATATTGCTAATCTCCTCGTATAAATGAAGCATGTTTGCTCTTATGTCGTGAGAACTTCTACGTTTCACTGTTTTAGTGCCTATTATTTTCTTCTGTTGTAGAACTGTGCCTTCTCAAAAAGGTCTTGAAGTGATCGCAAAAAAGTTTGAAGAGCACAAATTAAATGGGCTGCTCATTATTGGAGGATTTGAGGTGCGTGTTAGTGTAGGGCGAAATGACTACTTATGGTTCGATCATAGTTCAATGGTTTCCTTTCATGTAAGGCTTATTCTTAAATATTAAGATATACAGCAATGAAATTTTCATGCTGTTAGTATTTGACTTGGAATAATATAGGAATGGTACCTTTGAATTGCTAGTCAACATTCATGGGCGCGAAGCCCCCGCAAATGTTGACTAGCAATTCAAAGCTGTCATGCCTATTGTCGATAAATTAATTACATTTGTAAATTTAAAAAAATATAAGTTATAAGTATATACTGTAAGTACTGTATATTATATAATTGTTCACTATTCATTAAGATGATATATATGGAAAACATTCCCTGTGTGATAAGTGGACTGGAAAGTGATGAACTTGAGTGGTCAGCAACGAAATTATATTCCGCTCAGTTAAGGAACTAGATCCAACATTTCTCTAAATGTTTGGTTCTTTGGAAGAAACTTATGAAGAAAATGATTCATCAATTATAGCTGAGATGGATCGCGCAGAAAAAGAAACGATACCTTACTCGACTAGTCGGTAAATGGGGCGAGATGTCGCAGAAACCAATTGTGTCGTGCTACTAATTGTATAGAACGATTAACGAGTTTAGGGTATCTCATCTTACTACGTAATACAGAAAAGATTCACGTAATATCATCATAAATAATTGGTATTAAATTATATAAAGACAACCTTATACAATTAATTAACATACTAAATAAAACCATCCCAAACTATATTGGATCACTACAACCCTAAATTGCATGCAGGTATATTTGTAAATCTAATTAGTAAATATTTGTGTATTTTTAGTAGTATAGTGAATTGTAAACCACACTTAGTCTATGAAAATAGACATAACCTCATTTAAAAAGCACAAGAAGCTAAAATTATCTTAATACAGGTACATTAACTCTTTTAGGAACAGTTAGCAAGCAGGAAAGTCCTGAAAGATCTGTACAAAATTTAAAGAAAACTAAAAATAGGATACTTTCTTGAACTCAGCGTAATTATAAAAATCAATTTATGTAATGTTTTATTTTTCTTTGAGAATGGTTCCAGTTAGACACTCGAAACCGGTAACCCTATATGTTCTGGACATCACAAGTATTCCAGTTTTCTCTTCTTTATCAAAAGTGAAAGGTTATTGGGATTTTTCTATTAACTGAAAAATATTGTTGATATCTCGATCACAAAATACTGATTGAAATGATAAATACTTATTGAATATCATTTGTCCATGAACTTATGTGCAGCTATTTAACGACAAAAAGGTTTTTACTGTTGTAAATAATGTAAAATCCACAGTAGTAACAAATAATTGTGGCGTTCCTCGGGGTAATGTTCCGAGACCTTGAATAAATGACTTGATTGACTCTAAAATTAAAATGGCGCACTTTTTAAATTTTGACAGGAACAAATTTCGACAACTAAAGCCCAAACTAGGTGCATGAAGATGAAATTCATCAACTCAATCATTTATACAAATTGTTTCACCTAATCATACAAGATAATCTAAAACAGGGTGGCCATTGGTCAGGGAATTTAATAAGTTGCCAGGGAAAAATAAAAAACTATTAACTATTCATAAAATTTCTACCTGTATATTTCAATCCGGGTCTTACTTACTGCTGTGCCGTCCTCGGGTGAGGTTTGATGACAGACAGTGCGCAGTTCCACAACAGCTTTCTCCATCTTGCTCGATTTTGTGCCAAACTCTTGCACTCATGGTACGACCGCCCACTCCGGGTCAGTTTAGCATTCATGTTTTGGAATCTACATTTTATCTACTTAATATGTCTGGCAGTATTTTTCCTTTGCTGTTTTAAATAAATAGGTCAGAAAAAAAGAAAACACTTTGGCATACTGAGTTGTCTTTCTTATGACACTGAGACATTGTCATATTGTGTCCATTTTTTCATGGAAATGCAGATATAAGGCATGTCAATGATTACATTAGTGTCACAGATTTATATGCAGTTATTTATTAAAGAAAAATATATTACTATTACACTACGCATTGCTAAGCCATTCAATATGAATGTAGGGAGATAGCCCTGGCATGCCCAGCTGTCATTAGGTAGGGTTTTAATTGTTGCAGGCGAATATTTGTAAACAAGAAGTTTTAATATTGATAATATATTCTGTGGGTGAATCCTTACAGATGGTTCACATTATTGTACATTGTTAATTAGTTGGTATTGTTTCTAACGGGTTTTTTTCAATAATTCTGTGGGTGAATCCCTACAGATGGTTCACCTTATTGTATTTCCCTATTAACTCTTATGGAAAACATGACTTTTATTGCTGTACGTTGTTAATTAGTTGGTATTGTTTCTAACGTTTTTTCAATTCTGTGGATGAATCCTTACATATGGTTCACCTTATTGTGTTTTCCTACTAACTCTCATCGAAAACGTGACTTTTATTGCTGTACGTTGTTAATTAGTTGGTATTGTTTCTAACGTTTTTTCAATTCTGTGGGTGAATCCTTACAGATGGTTTACCTTAATGTATTTTCCTATTAACTCTTATGGAAAACATAACTTTTATTGCTGTAGGTTGTTAATTAGTTGGTATTGTTAGTAGTAATATACAGCTACGCTCTGGAACAAAAGGCATGGAACAATAGGCACCCCCCATGCGCACGAACACGTTTCCG
>JAUYWV010120247.1:0-11811 GCA_032274565.1 Nematoplana nigrocapitula
CTACTACGTTAAGAACAAAAATAAGTAGGGGGCGTTTCTGAAAATTGATTTCATATTTTTATTTTTTCGGTCGGGCAGAAAGTGTCTGGGGGGCGTTTTCAAAATTTTGACTGATTTAGGAGGCGGTTCTGTGAAAAAGATTGAGAACCACTGCTCTAGACTGAACCTTTTACGACGCGCCTCAGCAGTTGACGGCTCGTATATCTCAACCAATCATATCAGAGGGCAATCCTATGCGCACATCTGGAATTAGTGGTATGCACCAACAAATTCCAGGGCCGGATTTTCCCTGGTAATTACTCATTTTTCCTGGGAATGAACGCGGTTCATTCCTGACTATTTCTTTTCAAAAGATTTTCTGTTTTTTTATCAGCGTGGAATGTTGCGACGTGAACGGTTATTTCGGGTTAGGCCCGCTCAATCCCTTGAGTTCTACGACTCATAAGAAATCAAGACAATTTTTCGACTTGAAAGAGAGTCAGTATTAAATTTAATTAGATAGTTGGACTACCAGAAACTTGTGCTTGGCTTTGCGTTTTTACGCTACTGGATGTCATCAATTTTAATTGGGGACTCTTGTAGACATCGACCAAGTCAATTCGTCTAGGTTGTCTAGGACCTGTTGGAGAGTCACTCAAGCGATCTGAAGTATTCTCGGGAATACGATTCCCCTCTCAAACAAGCTCTTCTCCAACTCAAACAGATCGGAAAATTCGGGCACATTGAGCCGGGTTCTCCGCATAGGAGCGTAGGTCGTCTTGGCTAATGGGACATTACTCGGACCAAGTTAATGTTCGTAGTAGTAGTAGGCGACCACTCCTCCAAAGTCACGTGCTAAGGGGGTCCGCCGCCCAGCTCCTCAGGCCAGCCAATCTCGACCCCTCACTGCTTTAGCAGTGCCACCGCCACCACGGGGTCCGTCCACGTCCACATCAATTCTTCCATTGCTCCAGTTAGTTTAGTAGACGAAGCACTTCCAAAAGCACTTCTGAGAAAATGTGGGATTTGTTTCCCCGAAAAGATTGAGAAGGGTATTGTGTTTGGGGGTCAGCGTAACGCTTGGTCCACATCCGGTGCTATAGTTATACTTCGCTTCTTTAATTATTAGTATTTACTCGTTCTTGTATATAGTAAAACCGCTTCTGAAGCTGCTTTACTTCGAAATATTGCCAGTTCTACGCGTAAAAAGGCCTCGTAGGCAACATATTTCCACATCTCTGTTTTCTGTTAATTAATTTGCACATTTTATTGCTTGTTAACTATATAGGACGAATATAATCACTCAAGGTGTCTATAAAAATCGCTTCTTCCTGGGACTCCATTTTAACCAAAATAGAACTAAGGAAATGCTACTTAAAAGTGCGTACATATTAATGTTATATTTAGTAGCAAGCCTACGCGTGCATGAAATCTGATTGGTTAGCTTCATTTGCGTCACGACTATACAGCCGGACAATTTACTCTTGCACCTGGAAAATGTTGGTGCATACATACCAATTTCAGCTTACTCTAGGCCTGGCGATTACCGGACTGGAGATTTCTAGGCTGGTAATTACTAATTTGGTGCATAGCAGCCTATATGATTTCCGCTTTGGAGAATTACTCCGAGACGATTCGACAAACATGAAAAAAGTATCGTATCGCGACGGACAGCCAATATACAGTCCGGTGCATCAACAGCCTGAACCACAACACTAATAATGGTATGGTTAAGAGATGATATCTTATAATGGAGTCGATCTGCCAGCAATCGAGGCATCTTACGGTGACCGATTCCCAAGCACTGTGGGGAAATTGGTAAGGACGCGGCAGATAAAGACTCGGCCAAAGAAAGTTCAAATGATGAAATACGATTTGGGCTGGCCTCTGGACGTGTCAAGGGCGACCATCCGTACATTTGCGAGAAGGAGAGCTAAGGAATGAAAAATAAACAAGCGCTGTGATCAGGAGCTTTACGGAAATGACGAGAAAGATGGCCAAAGCCATGAGAAACAAAACATCCAAACAAAAAGATCTTAAGTTACAGACGATTTAGAATAGGTCAATTGACTGAGCTCATGTCAATTTTATTAAATAGATTGGGGATATTTATTAAATGGAACGGTCAAAGGAATAGTGATTAATAAAATCTTTTTAAAATATATCAATAAATATAAGGCGGGATGTTTTAATGGCAATAAATGTTTACTGTTCGGTAAAAAAGACCGAAATGTAAAATTATAATAATTAGTAAATCTTATTCAGAAAATTAGATATATTCTAAAAATATCATTAAAATTGTAAGATATTTGTTGTTGATGACTAATCGAAGAGAGACCTCGCTATATGAGATAGGCAGTTAAAAGTGCGATTTGGCCCAGGAACAAGGATTGGAATCACCTTTTTCTTATTTATCACGTTCTTAGAGTGTCCATGTTTCTGATCCATACAGGGCTACACTCTATATTATTGATTGGACAAATTTCTTATTAGTTTCTATGTTTAACAATTTGGTGAGCAATTCTCTTCATTTAGTAATAGCTTGCTATGCCTATGCTATGGCCATGGGAATGGCCTTGGCTATGTTAAGCCATGGCAATTCTTGAACATTCTTATTTCCTCATGCTCATGGCATCTATTATCTGCTGTAATGATTGCACCTAGGTATTTGTAGCTTTTCACTTGTTCTATTTCTTTACTTTATAATTTTATGGTCATCTTATAATCTCTAGATTTTGATATCTTCATTATTTTTGTTTTATTAATATTTACTATCATATTTTATTTTGCATATCCGTGCTATTCAGGTTGTCCAATAGTATTTGTAGTTCCATTTCTGTATCTGCAGTCAATGATTGATCATCTGCAAATAATATATCTTTGATAAGTTCATCCCTTACTTTTATTCCTTCTACTATATATTAATATCTAGTGCTTCAATCTACAATCATCATTCTTTCTATATATATTGAGAGCAACAGTGGGGAAGAAGACATCCTTGTATTTACTCCTTTTCCAATCATCCCTGGTTCTGATTCTTCATTTTCTATCCTGATGGTAGCAGTTTATTTCATATATATATATCTTGGATAAGTCTTCTATCCTTCTAGTCTATTCTAATAAGTTTGAGCATATCTATTAAGATTTTCTAGTTAAGTCAGTTGAATGCTTTTTCAAAGTTTGTGTAACTATGTATAGTTTATTGTCAAATTCCAGACTTTTTTCTATTTCTTAGTGTTCTATTTGCTTGCCTCATACTACATCCCTTCATGAAGTCAAATTGATTTTCTCCTATATAATATCTTGATTTTGCTTCTGTTTTTCTGTTCAGAATTCATAATATTATTTCTGATGTGTAATATTAGACTAATGGTATGAGTATCACTATACTTTCTTTTGCATTAGCTTTCTTCTTTAGTGGTATCATTGTTATTTTGTAGAAGTCATTTTGCAATTTCTTTTCCATAGTCATATTGTTACAAATTTATGTAAGTTTCTGAATTATTATGCCTAAAGTTACCTTTAATAATTCTACTGGCATACCATCTATTTCTGTTGTCGGTTTCTGTTATCTATTATAAAGATCTTCAATGTAACACTTCCATTATTTCCATATGATTTGCACTATCCGTAAGTAGATTTCCATACTTATTATTAATTGATATCCCGTTATCTTCAGTTTATCATAGCTTCTCTAATTTTGCAATACATATCAGTGTTGCCTTTCTTACCTAATTCTTCAATGGTTTCATATATATCTCCACCATGACCTGTCAGATACTTTATCTATTTCTCTTCGTAGTTTTTTATTAAATAGTTTATATTTTCGTCTACCATTTTCTTGCATTTTATTTATCATTTCTAGAGTTATTTACAACTTCTTTAGAGCAATTGCTTCTATGTATCCTATGTTGATTTCTTCTGGATTCTTTATGGTTTCTTTCACTTTAGTCCGTTTATCATTTGTTGTGATTTGGTTGACTCTTTGTAGTTATTTTATACACTTCTTCTATAAATGTTTTATGAATACCTTTATTTTTCAATTGTTATTATTCCATTTTTTTGCATTTTCTTCCTCTTGATGTTTTTAATTTCAAGTTAGTAGTTATCATTACCAAGTTATGGTTTGTGTCCACATTTACACCAGGGTAGCTATATGATTGATTTACATTATTTCTATATTGCTATCTAACGGCTATATAGTCAATCTGGCATTGCATCCTATCTTCAGGGCTTTTTCAAATTATATCTTCTAAATTTTCGTTAAAAGTTTGTATTTATAATTGTACATTGATATTGGTTGCAGAAATCCATGAATGTTTGTCCTCGATTATTTCACGTTCCAAATCCATATTCACTAACTACCTTGTCTTCCTTGCCTTCCCCGACAATGGCATTCTAGTCACCCATTAGAATTAGATTGTTATTTCCATTGACTTATTCTATCAGTTCTTCAATTTGTTCATAAGCTCTCTCCACATCTTCATCTTGATACTGTGTCTTTGTCATGTGCACTTGTCTCATTGCTGTATTATTATTTAGGTTCTCCTCATAGAAATTGTTTTACACTGTATAGCTATTTTAAGCTAGAAGCACCATAATCTGATTTAATATGGCTGACTAGCAATCACCACAAATGCATTAGAAATGTGGTGTATTGATCTTTTAAAGCCTGTGCATAATTTAAAAATGCCTATCTCCACTATATATTTTGCCACACAACTGGCAGCTTCTATTAGGACACATGCAAATGCCGGCATGTTAGTTCTAGATATTAAAAACAATCCGATTTTTATGGTTCTCCTTTGATAATGGTCAACATTAATCATTCACTTTTCTGTATTGCTTTCATTACTTTGTGTGAATGATGTTGATAAATTATTACAGCAACACCATTTCTCTACTTTTTTCCTCCAGAGTAGATGATTCAGTATCCATTGTTAATGAAGTCTCCTAAACCTTTCCAATGTGTTTCGCAAAGGCCAATATTATTGATTCATCTCACCAGTGTTTTTGTTAAATCATTAAAAATCCATTTGTTAAAGTCTAATATCTTTTTACACAGTTAAATTGTAGGATGTGAATATGAATAGAATGGAACTGATGACAATTTGATTTTCTGGAATGGAGATGCGAATACTATTTGGAATTCCTTGTCATTGTTATTGATGTTTAAATTGAAGTCAGCAATATATAAATATCTCTGCCAATTTAAATGGAAATGCCGACAAAAAATGTTTTTTTTTGTATATTTAATCAAGCAAATTCAATAGGGATGCAGGTAGATAAGCGACCTTTTGGCGATTTTTTATCCTTGAGTTTAATCTTTTGAACCTGGAAAAGTCCTGGAAAGCCATTGCATAAAAGCGCAGGAACCCTGCTAAAAAAATATATTATAACAGTCATATATTTAAAAAAATAATATTATAATTTAATCTGTTGTAAGTGCTCCATTTTTGTAATATTAAACCAATAATAAATATATAAAAGAATAGTAATAATTGACTAATATAGCTAATTATGATATATTTTACTCCTATTGCAAAATTAACATATTAAAAATGGTTTTGTTTTAAACTATTAAATTTTAAAATATTTAATATCTTGATAATATATTTTTTATTTTAGATTTTTCTTCTATCATTTATCTTTTTTACAATTAGCTCAATAACAACAGCCATGGATACACCACCATTGAGGTCTCACTTTGCTAGACTTATGTATGAGAAAATCAAACATCAATCGGAACACCAAGATGATGATCATTCTTATGTGAGTAGAGAACGATGTTACCTTCTTGTTTTTTGTATTTGAGTCGAACCTTTATACAGTAGTTTAATGTTTTGATTTTTCTTTACTGTGTTTCATGAACTGAAAAAATGACAAAATTGTGTAGTCTAAATTATTGATACTATATGCATTATTTCGTATATAAATAAAGCGAGAGTATCATCATCACATGGCCATCCTTTTGACCAAGAAAGACAAATTAGTGTTGTAGAATGATAAAAACAGAAACACTTTCAAATACATTATTGCCGGTATCGCAATGGTTCGTTTCTATTTTTCATACTACACAGACAGTGGAACAGCTGAAAATCTTGTCATCATCTGATTCAGTAAGCTGTTGACATAGACGTGTCAAAGTTATCAGGTGTGATTTCAACTTTGTTTATGAGAGAAAGAAAGATATGTCTGTTCTCCATATCCTAGTTGAAATCCGAATATTAGATTATTTATGAGAGAAAGAAAGATATGTCTGTTCTCCATATCCTAGTTGAAATCCGAATATTAGATTATTTATGGGGAACGAAACGAAATTCCTATTAGTATAAGTTTAAATGAATTCCCAGTCGCATCGGATTCACATATGACGAATTGTCGGTTATATCGGATAATGTTTTTTACCTCTGTGGTCATTTTAATCGCATAAATCATATTGCTCTATGATATAATATATGTAATCGTATTTTCTTCATATACTATTGTCTATTGTTTATCATTGCCTATTTTATCGCACGATTAAGAGCAATTTCTAATAACATAAATGTTTTTTGCTATTATACATACAAACTTGAGTACAGAAAATTAAAACCGGCTATATGTATATCGGAGTTTCACATATAACGGATTTTTTGGTGTTTACTGATCCGATATACCGAGATGTGACTGTGATTAGAATATGTGGCATAATAGTTAAGTGGTGGCTCATCGTGATTTAACTTTGGCTCGTCCTCACATTTGATTGTCGACTAATTAGATTAAACTTGGGATGGAAAAAATGCAGTGTTATGTTAATATACCTATTTGCGTTCAAATTAATAATTCTCCATACAATTTCGTTGTTATTACTGTAAATGTAGCTAGATTACTTAACTCTATTCAAATTCGTGCGCCCATTAGATACTTCCCTTTCAAATTCGTTATTTCATGCATTGACTATAATATCCTCAATCAAATTCATGAAGTTTCCATTCAATTTCGTTTGCTGAAAGTATATACAGTATGTAGTATCTTCTAGCTATATTCTGTTTGCATAATGTTTTCTCTAAACAAACGGTAAAGTCGCGTTTAAAAGTTATATTTTAAATTTTCAACCGGATTGAAAACAACATTAAACCACATTTAAACTAGCAAAACTATCATGCTGCAGAAGACATGGCTGTGCGTATATTGCTATATTGCAATAATGTCTGTCACAGAAATCCCATACACTTCTGCACTGTGATGACAAGAAAGAGAGAGTTCCATTTGTTCATTCAAAATTCTCATCCGATGTGGTTAAAGAGTAACTTGTGGTATTTAGTATCTGTTCACGAAATTGAATGGAGAATTTTGGAATTTGAAGGCGAAAAAGGTATACAGTATTTGTATACAATATGCTTAGGAATTTGAATGGAATAAATTGACCAGCTCTTTGGATAAGCTGATTAGGCGTACGAATTTGAATGGAGATTTATTGCTAAATAGTATCTGTTGACAAAATTGAATGGAGAATTTATGATTTTGAATGCGAAAATGTATTGTTATTGTGGGATGAGATCAGGCGGCACCCCCGTCAGAGGAGCCGGAGCTCCCACAGATATGAGGCCACCCCCACGGGGTCCTCTGTCAGCTCAGAGAATGGCGGGACCACCGCCCCGAACGCGCGCAGCTGCGGGTTTAGGTAAGAAGGGCATACATGGAACCAGTGCTCCAGGGTCTGCTCATCCTATAGGCAAGTCGGATTCAAATCTGGGTCTAAACGGGTTCGGTACGTCACTAGTACTCTACAATGTCCGCTTCTGAGTTCTGGTAATTCCCGGTAAAGGTGATGCGTCAGTGCTGGAGGAAAGAGAGAGAGAGAGAGAAAGAAAGAAAGAGGGAGATCCCATGTAACGCAGCACTTTGCCGGCCGCAGCAGGACACTCCCGCCACGAGAAGGTGGCTGCATGGGGTGTTATGTTAATGATCTCTGCTTTATCCATGCTCCGTCAAAATCAGCAGCGCGGGTTATTTTTTATTTTTTTAGAAATAATTATGTTATTTCACTTCTAACTATGTAGTATTATAGAGGTGCTCATGCATAGGCAATTAGAAACAGTACGCCGTGCATTGAGCTTATTGTATCTAGAGATGATCGGTGTGGATTGTAATCTGTAGATCAGTATAATCTGTCGTGTACTGAAAACAGGTTCGCACATCAGTTCACACAATCTGGTGTTGCTTGATGCACTGAACCCAACTCCTACTAATTTGTTTTCGTTTTGTGTTCGGGGTCAGTGGTACGCGATCAACGAAAGCCTTCTCCCGCGTGGCTTGCTCAACAAATTTATGCGCTGCTATCAGGACGCCGAGACTAATGAATTTCTTCACCACAGCGCCGACAAATCCGACTGGTTCTTCACACAAATCTACCACGGATTGGCCAAATCCCTTCTCACCTGGTTTATGACAACCACATCGGCAAACGGGTAGGGGACACCATTTGTTGGCCAAATCCCTTCTCACCTGGTTTATGATAACCACATCGGCAAACGGGTAGGGGACACCATTTCTTGGCCAAATCCCTTCTCACCTGGTTTATGACAACCACATCGGCAAACGGGTAGGGGACACCATTTGTCAATTAATTTTCAATCGAGTCGCCCTGCTAGGGTAACTATACAGCGTTTCCCGATCAAGTTGAAAAATTATTGCCATCAAATTAAGTATTAACTGAATGATCAAGGAGTGGAGGCAATTCATTCTCCGTGCAATAGATCTCCTTGGCCAGCACTGCTAAGTAATGACACTGAACGTGCTATAGAAGAAACATATCTCGTTTAAAAGGCCATCCGCTTATTTCGCTGACATTTTGGAAAGCAACTTTACAAGGTTAGGCATGTATGACGCGTCTGACACTATCGGCAGGAACTACTAATACTTCAGCCATTCTAGCGCCCATGAGTTCTTCGGTCTCGGAGTAAACAGAGGACCAGTAGGTCTCGATGGCCAATAAAGGAGCACCGTAAGATGCCACACAGTCCGTAGATGTTCGGGGGCTGTTTATTGCTGTTTGGGAGCGTGGTTCTACATCGCGGACCAGGGTCAAATCGCCCTTCAAGTTTTAGCTAAATAAATTTAAGTTGCTCTCATTTTGGTGGTAAATTATTTTATAGGAAATGGCATGTTCAACAAGATATCCACCATCAGACCGGTTTCGGGGTTATTGCCCCTCGTCGTCAGTACTGGGTAGGATTCGAACCAGCAGTCAAACTACTTAACCCCTAGGTCACGAGATCGCTTGTCGAACATGTATGTATATTATGGTTTATAACTGTAAGCTCGTGTGGATAGCCCTGCGGATGGAGGCTTTGAGTCCACGAATAAAACTCCAATTGCATACCACTATAATAGTAGTATAAATAGCCCATCTGAATAATTTTATGTTCCGATGTAAGCCTTAAGATCGGTCTCTTCAACGCATGTGGTTTATTTTTTATTTCTTAAAATCAGTATTTGACAAAACATTAGCAATATTGAAACAACCCGATGGGTGGTTAAAGGGTTTCATTATTTAATTTGATTTCCCTGTTTTTTAACATGATCTTGAAATGAAATGGTGTAGACTGTCCGCATGTTTAATCCAGGGGCTAGCGAATTTCGTCCAATATAATTGCCATTGAACTTAGGTTACTGCGCAGTCATTTTACTCTGACACGTACATTGATGAGCCTATAATACAGGGTAGCGTGCAATCAAGTACAGCCTTTCAAGAAGCCTGGCTGCGTGACTGGAGTTGTTTGTATAGTGCTATTTATTTATGTATGCGCAAACTCTGATTAGGGTAAATGCACTTGTTTGATTGTCAGGTTGATAGCTGTATGCCTGTGTGTTGAGGTTAAAAGTATATAGGGAGGGCAAACTTGTTTGGATTCTGTGTTCGTCCCAACACTGGCATTCCTCACTGAACACTGACCTCACCAACGCCGCATCTGATATGGGCTGCGGTGTTTGGTGAATTCAGTGCTACGTACGGATGCCCCTTAGTTCTCGATCCGCTAACCTAGCCTGACCCAGTCTTCTTCTGTAATAGTTGTTCTCACTTCCTTGTCTGACTACAGTCCACTCGACCCGTACACCACACTTTCTTCTTCTCCGGGTCGCACCGTTCCCGCTATATATGGTGACCGAGAGATGTCAAATTTATAAACGCAGTGTTTTATGTGAAGACACGGTGTTTTGTGGAAAGACGTTGTGTTTTGTGGAAAGATGCGGTGTTTGATATAAAGACGCGGTGTTTGATGGAAAAATGCAGTTTGATGGAAAAACGCGGTGTTTGTGGAAAGGCGCGGTGTTTGATATAAAGACGCGGCATTTTATGAAAAAACGTGGTGTTTTGTGGAAAGATGCGGTTTTTTATGTATAGACACTGTGTTTTATGAAAAAACGCGGTGTTTTATGGAAATACGTTCCATGGAAAACCTCGGTGCTTTATGTCATGTTAATTAGATGGTCGTACTAAACTAAAAAATAAAATCACAGTAGATAGTTATATCAATAGGTATATAAAACACTGGGTTTTTACATAGAAGCACCGCGTCTTTCCATAAAACACCGCGTCTTTACATCAATACCTATTTTTTCCATAAAACGCCGCGTTTAAAATTTTGACATCTCTCGGCCACCATTCCCGCTTATTTTCTTTCTCTCACTGGCCTCTCTTTTGTCTTATGTATTCGCCCTTCTACTGTATATCCAGAGATGTGCTCGCACTCCTGCACCTCAATTCTTCCGTTCTTAGTTAGCTACGTCCGGTATCTTTCGCTTCCAGGTCCTCATCCCTCACAATATGAATGTCGTGTTTCAGACGCCTCTGTTGCAGATTGTCGTTTCCCCTCCATCTTCTCCTGACTCCACCATCGCCTACCGACCCATTTCAGAAAGAACCGGCTAATCTCACCAGTCATCACCAATGGCTGCATTTTGATTTTGCGCGAGCAACTACCCTGTCAGACTCTATTCAGTGAATTTCCAGGCGCTCAAATCGATTGCTCGACAGATTCTATCAGCTTCCCTTCCTGCCACCCCAATTTCCGTATCTTCTCTAGTTCTACCAATTCGTAGAACTCTCAGTCAGCGCCGAGTTCGCATCTCTGTCCAGCCAGCACGCTTCTGCATTCTATAGACAGTATGACCGAGCGACAACACAAATATCTTGATTTGGGGGGGGCGTCAACTTCCGGTACCGACCCTGTAAATAGAGGGAGGAATGGAGAATTCTAGCTTTTCGGCAACAACTCTCCTCGCTTAATTATAAGAGATTCTATGGGAAACTGAAACTGTGATTTATTTGCTGACCAGGTGCAAAACGGCGAAGATGCGTCAACTGATTGAATGATTTCTCGTCGGATAATAATTAATGGAGGAACTTTATTTTTATTCTTGGTAGTTGTCGCATCTCTATAAAAGGGTCAGTCTGCCTGTCTGTCACGCCGATGTTCGAAGTCGATTTTTAGTTTGACGTTTCAGATTAGTTTCAGTTATTTTAGAATGACGGTTTTGAAAATCGCCATGTATGAATACACCTATTGCATGCATTATTGTTATTTTTTGCCGAATGTTTTAAATATAAAAAATAGTAGACACAATCAGAGTATAGAAACCTTGCGTCAAGCCACCGAGCAACAGCACCTGCTCAGCGTTACACCAGTGTGTCATTATTTTTCCAAGCGTGTCTTTAGCCTTATACAAGTCTGTCTGTCACTTGTTGGTTGGTTGGTATTGCCAGCCACGTCATTCATGGGGCCGCCCGAGCAGACCAATCACACGGAGAAAGTCCCTCACGTGGAGAGGTCGGGTCCAGGGCCG